>JAQQST010000148.1:0-15139 GCA_028646485.1 Cryptoprocta ferox | reverse complement strand
ATATATATATATATATATATATATATATATATATATATATATATATATAACAGTCTATTTCGAACTGATAACAAGTAAATTTCAATCACATACAAAAACTCTACCCTTTGGCCTCCCCCTTTTACACCGGTGATGTCACAGTTTACCTCTCTTTATATTGTGTAGTCAGTAATAAAGTATTGTCGCTGTGGCTATTTTTTCCACACTTTTGTCCTTTAATCTTTAAACTAGAATTAAGTAGTTAACACACCACCATATTGGAGTAGGAGTATTCTGAATCTGAGTATGTTTGTCTTTACCACTGTGTTTTATATTGTCATGTGTTTTCCTGTGAGTACTTAGCATCCTCTCATTCCAGCTCGAAGGACTCCTCTCAGCGTTTCTTGCAAGGCAGGTCTAGCGGTGGTCAGCTTCCAACTTTTGTTTGTGAGGGAAAGTCCTTATTCTGCCTTCATTTCTGAAGACAACCCTGCCAGGTTCAGTATTCTTGGTTGGCAGTTTCTTTCCTGCAGTACTTTGAATAGTACACTCCATTCTCTCCTGGCCTGCAAGTTCTCTGCCCCGAAATGTGCTTTAGCCTTGTGGGGTTTATCTTGTATGAGAGATTTATTTTTTCTCTCCGATTTGCTTTTTAAATTATTTCTTTGCTTTTGATTCATTCAGTTTTATTATAATGTGCCTTGGAGAGGATTATTGTGGATTGAAATTTCATGGTGATTTGTTAGCTTCATAAACTTGCATGTCCAAATCTCTCCCCAGGTTTGGGAAGTTCTTAGGCATTATTTCTCTGAATAAGCTTATGACCCCTTTTTCTCTCCACCTTCTGGCACTCCAATGATACTTACTTTGTTTTTTGTTTTGTTGTTTGTTTTGTTTCCTTTCCTTTTGTTTTGTTTTTTCAATGGGGCCCTTAGTTTCATAGGTGTTCTTTATTCCTTGCCATTCTCGGTTCTTTTTACTCTCCTATTTGGATAATTTATTTAAAAAACTTTTTCAATGTTTATTACAGAGAGAGACAGAGCATGAGCAGGAGAAGGGCAGAGAGAGGGAGACACATAATCCAAAGCAGGCTCCACGTTCTGAGCTGTCAGCACAGAGCCCGATGTGGGACTCAAACTCACAAACTGCAATATCATGACCTGAGCTGAAGTCGGATGCTCAACTGACTGAGCCACCTAGGCACCTCCTATTAGGATAATATCAATTGATCTGTTTTAGCTCACCGATTCTTTATTCTGCTTTGTCAAATATGATATTGAAGCTCTCTACTAAACTATTCAGCAACTGTATTCTTCAGGTCTAAAATTTCTGTTTGCCGTACTTAAAAAAGTTTCCTAACTCTTTGTTGACCTTTTCATTTTCTTCTTGTATTGTCTTCCTGATATTGTTAAATTGTTTATATGTGTTTTCTTATAGGTCCCTTAACACACCTCTCGAACAGCTGTTTTGAATGTTTTGTTGAGCAAGTCTTGGATCTCCATGTCTTTGGGGCCAGTCACTGGAAGTTTACTCAATTCCTTGGGTGGAGACCTGTTTCCCTAATTCTTTGTGATTCTTATGTTATTTTGTAGGTCTGTCATTTGAAGTAGTCACCTCTTCTGGACCTTATGGCCTGACTTTGATAAGGTAAGTCTTTCACCTCAGAGTGGGGGCATGTTTTGATGCAGGACCCCAAGTGTAGGGTATGGATGACACTGTGTGTTTAGCTCAGGCCACCGGGATCCTCAGCATCCACAACTCTCTGGTCCTTGGCAAGCATTCAAGGGGTCCATAGTGGCTTAAAGGGCATTTGGCGTTCTTAGTGGCACCTCCACAGACAGTGGCTAGGGACAAGGCAGGTAGGGTGATGGCCAGAACTTGGCTTCAGGGTCTAGCTGTAGGTGCCTGTGTAGTGTCTTGTACCACTTGGACACACAATGTAGTGGTGGGATCAGGGCAGGCAGAAAAGGAAAGGCTCAACTACAAGTCACTGGTGTGCACTACTGTGGCTGCTGGGTATTGCCATGGGTACACGACAGTGTAGAATGTTGACAGGAGTCAAGCCTGGGGTGTGTGGGTGCGCAGCTGGAGAGGCTAGCTGCCGGTGGTTATAGTGGCACCAGACCAGTGACAGAAGACAGGGCCTAATCCAGGCCCACAAGCAGTTGTAGAAGCCCTGGCTGTTGGTGCACTCTCCTTTGCCTCCACTGTCTTCCCCCAAGGTGTGCACACTGCAGTGGAGAACCGTGACAGCTGTCAGTCTGACTGTGTGCAAGTACACAGCTGAATGGCCTAGCCCCATGTACACACGTGGTGCTTGGGTCAGCCTAGGGAACCCTAGGCTGGCATCTTACACGTGTGCAACCACAGAGGCCTGGGCTGGCTGCTGGTGCAGTTTCCAGGCCCCGATGGGAACAGGAGAGGGGAAGCAGTGGGAAGAGACACAGGCGAATGGTATCAGCGAATGCCAATACCTGTGGGGTGAAAGGTGATGAAAACTGCAGGGGTTCCATGGAGGCACTGTTGGCCATTGATTTGTTCAGTGGCAAAAGCTGCTGGGTTTCTCTGTAGAGTACGTCCTGCTGCATGGCTGCTATGAGGAGTGCCTGCACTGCTTTTTGTTCCTCTGTACATCTCAGCTGTTTTGGTCTCTGGGTGGGGTGAAACTGAAGTGGGACTTTCTGAAAAGCAGGGGAAGCTGGTCACTCACCTTGATCTTCTTTTTCTGGTGAGTGAAACTCTTTCTAGCTGGGAACCTCCCTTTTGACACCGAGCACTGCCAACTTGAGGGATGAGATGACCAGGGCAAAATGAAGTGTTATTTTCATTTTCTGTAGTTATTCTCAAGTTTTTTTGTCTCACTGTGTCGCTAAAGTTTCTTAGGAGTTTTCTTCTTTTTAAATTTTTCTTTTAACATTTATTCTTTTTTTGTGAGAGAGATAGAGTGTGAGTAGCGGAGGGGCAGAGAGAGGAGGAAACACGGAATCCAAACCAGGCTCCAGACTCTGAGCTCTCAGCCCAGAGACCGACACGGGGCTTGAACCCACGAGCGGTGAGATCATGACCTGAGCCAAAGTCGGACGCTTAACCGACTGAGCCACCCAGGCGCCCCTCTTAGGAGGAATGGAGGTCTCCTTGGTAACATCACTCCCATGTTTCCCAGATCTTTAAATTCACTCCAAAATTTGTGAAAGATTATCTAGATAGTAAAGGAGGGAGAAGTTAAGAACCATGTTTTATGGATCCCGAGTTAGGACCGTTCACTATATTGACAGTCATTATAAACTGTTACAGTAAGTATTTGCTTATCATCACTGTCACCCTTACGAATTAATTTTGAAAACGAAACCTGAAATGTTTTTATTATTTCCTTTATCAAGCACTAGAAGACCATACCGCAGTCTGGGGGATCATCAAGATGACTGTCAATCCAGATGGATGACGAACTCCTCTCATCACCAGACCATCTCAGAGGCAGCAGGAGGGGCTCCTACAGAGCATCTGTTTGACTCAGGTTGGCCCATGAAGAGTGCATTCCATCGAGGCTCACAGCATGGAAATGTCTGCTGGAGATCTCCCTGACGTGGAGACCCTGCTTGGCAAACACCACTGGAAGAAAGAAGCCGTAGGGTGCTCCTGGTCCAAAGATTGGGTCAGTGAAAAGCAACAGCAGCCAAACTGCGCCTGCAATGGGAACAGCAGGTCTCATTAGGTTCCTTCTGATGATGCACATCAAAAGATTCTTCTATCTTTGCACTATTGAGACACTGCAAGCAGCATAAGAGGCTGACTCTGCCCATTCTAGCAAGGCTGGAGACTTGGGAAGAATCCCACGAATTTGGCAGAGGAACTCGGGTTAGCAGTTTTGGATTGGGGGAAGCCAACATTCATGTTGTCATGAGACAGTTGAAGCAGCAATCTCAGAATTTGGGGAGGCGATACGAAGCATTTTCATAGGCTGCCGCATTCAGGAAATCTCTCCAGCTCACAGTGGAAGACATGGCTCATCATCTGGGCCCAAACCACTGCAAAATCTGGCTTATACAGCATCCTGCAGAAGGAGCCACACAAGCTACCTGTACAGGAAAGCATTTGTAATCACTTCCTCAGAACATCTAAGGCAACAGCTAGACTCAGCTGCCACGGAGGGAACACTTCCAACTTGGGGTCCCCCTCAGCTAATCTTCGTATTCTGTGGAAATGGACTCCACTACCAACGGCTGGACAAGCTCCCGCTCAAATATGAACCAGTGTTCAGAGACAAATCCCAGGAAATTGTCAAGTTGTTACTCCAGTATAAGCGTGTAAGTCTCCTTGAATTAATAGAGAATGGCCATGAGAAATTATCAAATCTTGAAATAGTCCAATCTCTCATTTGTATGCTCCAAGCATCTTTGATGACTCTCCTAAAATACTGGGGCTATTTTTCTAATGCCACGTTGAGTTCCTCAGTGGGAGACATGCTGCTGTCCACTGTGCGGGGGTATTTCCCTTGAAGACTATATTTCTGTGTATCTTATCAGTTCTAGCTACTTATCATAGTTAGATGATGGATCCAATACTCAAGGAT
Organism: Cryptoprocta ferox; assembly: GCA_028646485.1. Classification (NCBI taxonomy): domain Eukaryota; kingdom Metazoa; phylum Chordata; class Mammalia; order Carnivora; family Eupleridae; genus Cryptoprocta; species Cryptoprocta ferox. The sequence goes on along the minus strand of JAQQST010000148.1, from coordinate 10,590 downwards.
GTTGAAGAGTGCATTGGGAATTTGGTGAGGAGAGAATCAGAAATGGAACTGATTTCAGTAGTTAGAAAAACAGCTTCTGGAGAAGATTTTGCGATTGGCAAATACAGGTCCAGAAATGTTTGAGAGCCAATTGCTTTCACCCAGGCTATCACAGCTGCAGTCAAAGGAAGGGGAAATTCTGTATTTGTTGAAATAGCTCCTAAGAGAGGCCCCCAAAGAACTATCAGGGAAATCCTACTGGAAGACATAATGAATTTTCCTTCTCTAAAACCATATGAAGAGTAGGAGACTCTTTGATTTGATAACATCTCTATCTGAATTGGGCTACATCCATAATGGCCATGCTTTTATGGAGGGTTGAAAACAATACCACTCGTTCACCTAAATAAAATACCAGTTTGAATACAAGAATCTATAGACTTAATTAAGAGGCCCTTCAGCTGTAGAACAAAATTGCTTATTTCAACACCCTCTTAGTAGTAGTGCCAAAAGCAGCTTCGATTTTATCTGTTTCATATCTCAGAACACCCAGTGTTTTTTTAAATAATTTTAAAATTTACATCCAGTTTAGTTAGCATATAGTGCAACAATGATTTCATTAGTTAGCATAGAGTGCAACAGTGATTTCAGGAGTAGATTCCATAATTCTCCTTACCCCTTTAGCCCATGCCCCCTCCCACAACCCCTCCAGCAATCCTCTGTTTGTTCTTCATATTTAAGAGTCTCTTATATCTTGTCCCCCTCCCTGTTTTTATATTCTTTTTGCTTCTCTTTGCTTATGTTCATCTGTTTTGTATCTAAAATTCCTCATATGAGTGAAGTCATATGCTACGTGTCTTTCTGATTGACTAATTTTGGTTAGAATAATACCCTCTAGTTCCAACCATGTAGTTACAAATGGCAAGATTTCATTATTTTTGATTGCCAAGTAATACTCCATTGTATATATATACCACATCTTCTTTACCCGTTCATCTGTCAATGGACATTTGGGATCTTTCCATACTTTGGCTATTGTTGATAGTGCTGCTATAAACATTGGGGTGCATGTGCCCCTTCCAAACAGCAAACCTGTATCCTTTGGATAAATACCTGGTAGTGCAATTGCTGGGTCATAGGGTAGTTCTACTTTGAACTTTCTGAGGACTCTCCCTAGTGTTTTCCAGAGTGGCTGCACCAGTGTGCATTCCCACCAGCAGTGCAAAAGGCATCCTCTTTCTCTGCATCCTCACCAACATCTGTTGTTGCCTGAGTTGTTAACGTTAGCCATTCTGACAAGTGTGAGGTGGCATGTCATCGTGGTTTTGATTTGTATTTCCCTGATGATGAGCGATGTTGAACATTTCTTCATGTGGCTGCTAGCCATATAGATGTCTTCTTCGGAGAACTGTCTATTCAGGTCATTTGCCCATTTCTTCTCGGGATTATTTGTTTCCTGGGTGTTGAGTTTGATAAGTTCTTTATGGATTTTGAAGTTGAATCCTTTATCCGATATGTCATTTGCAAATATCTTCTCCAATTCAGTCTGTTGCCTTTTAGGTTTGCTGATTGTTTCCTTTGCTGTGCAAGATTTTTATCTTGATGAGGTCCCAAGAGTTCATGTTTGCTTTTGTTTCCCTTGCCTCCGGAGATGTTTTGAGTAAGAAGTTGCTGTGGCCAAGGTTGAAGAGGTTATTGGCTGCTTTCTCCTCGGGGATTTTGAGGGTGTCCTGTCTTGTGTTTTGGTCTTTCATCCATTTTGAGTTTATTTTTTGCGTATGGTATAAGAAAGTGGCCCAGGTTCATTTTTCTGGATGTCACTGTCCAGTTTTCCCAGCACCATTTGCCGAAGAGACTGTCTTTATTCCATTGGATATTTTTTTCTGCTTTGTCAACGAGTAGCTGGCTGTACGTTTGTGGGTCCCTTTTTGGGTTCTCTGTTCTGTTCCATTGATCTGAGTGTCTCTTTTTGTGGTGGTACCATACTGTCTTGATGATTACAGCTTTCTAATACATCTTGAAGTCTGGGATTGTGATGCCTCTAGCTTTGGTTTTCTTTTTCAAGATTGCTTTTGCTATGTGGGGTCTTCTGTGGTTTCATACACATTTTTGGATTGTTTGTTCTAGCTCTGTGAAGAATGCTGGTATTATTTGGATAGGGATTGCATTGAGTAGGTAGATTGCTTGGGGTAGTATCAACATTTTAACAGTATTTGTTCTTCCAATCCAGGAACATGGAATATTTTTCCATTTTGTGTATGTCCTGTTCAGTTTCTTTCATCAGCTTTCTCTCGTTTTCAGTGTATAGATTTTCACCTCTTTGATTATGTTTATTCCTGGGTAGTTTACGGTTTTTGGTGCAATTGTAAATGAGACTGATTCCTTGATTTCTCTTTCTGATGCTTCATGGTTGGCATAGAGTGTATTGATTTTATATCCTGTGACTTTCCTGAATTCATGGATTAGGTCTTGCAGTTTTTGGGTGGGATCTTTTGGGTTTTCCATCTAGAGTATCATGTTGTTTCCAAAGAGTGAAAGTTTGACCTCCTCCTTGCCGATTTGCCTTTTATTCCTTTGTGTTGTCCGATTGCTGAGGCTAAGGCTTCCAATACGATGTGGAATAGCAGCGCTGAGAGTGGACATCTCTGTCGTATTCCTGACCTTAGGGGGAAAGCTCTCAGTTTTTCCCCATTGCATATGATATGAGCGGTGGGTTTTTCATATATGGCTTTTAAGATCTTAAGGTATGATCCTTCTGTTCCTACATTCTTGAGGGTTTTTATCAAGAAAGATGTTATATTTTGTCAAGTGCTTTTTCTGCCTCTATTGAGAGGATCATGTGGTTCTTGTCCTTTCTTTGATTGATGTGATATATCCCATTGATTGTTTTGCAGATATTGAACCAGCCCTGCATCCCAGGGATAAATTCTGCTTGGTCATGGTGAAGAGTTCTTTTCATGTATTGTTGGATCCAGTTGGCCAGTATCCTTTCGGGGATTTTGCATCCATGTTCATCAGGGAAATTGGTCTGAAGTTCTCCTTTTCAGTGGTGTCTTTGTCTGGTTTTGGAATCAAGGTAATGCTGGCTTAATAGAATGAGTTTGGAAGTTTTCCTTCCATTCCTATTTTTTAGAACACCTTCCAAAGAATAGGTGTGAACTCCTTAAATGTTTGGTAGAATTCCCCTGGAACGCCATCTGGCCCCGGACTCTTGTTTCCTGGGAGATTTTTGACTACTAATTTGAATTCTTTACTGGTTATGGGTGTGTTCAAATTTTCTATATCTTCCTGTTTCCTTTTTGGTAGTTTCTATGTTTCAAGGAATTTGTCCATTTCTTCCAGATTTCCCATTTTATTGGCATATAATTGCTCATAATAGTCTCTTATTATTGTTTGTATTTCTGCTGTGTTGGTTGTGATCTCTCCTTTTTCATTCTTGATTTTATTTGTTTGGGTCCTTTCCTTTTTTATTTTTGATCAAACTGCCTAGGGGTATATCAATTTTCTTAATTCTTTCAAAGAACCAGCTCCTGGTTTCATCGATCTGCTCTACTGTTTTTTTTTTTAATTATTATTATTTCGACAGCATTGATTTCTGGTATAATCTTTTTTAAACGTTTTTTAACGTTTATTCATTTTTGAAAGACAGAGAGAAGAGACGTGAGCGGGGGAGGGGCAAAGAGAGAAAGAGACAGAATGCAAAGCAGGCTCCATGCTCTGAGCTGTCATCACAGAGTCTGACGAGGGGCTCGAACTCTGACCAGGAGATCATGACCTGAGCCGAAGTCGGACACTCAGCAGAGTGAGCCACCCAGGTGGCCCGATTTCTGCTCTAATGTTTATTATTTCTTGTCTTCTGCTGGTTTGGGGTTTTAGATGCTGTTCTTTTTCTAGTGCGTTAAGGTTTAAGGTTAGGTTGTGTATCTGAGACCTTTCTTGCTTCTTAAGGAAGGCCTGGATTGCTATATACTTCCCTCTTATATCCGCCTTTGCTGTGTCCCAGAGGTTTGGGGCTGTGGTGTTATCATTTTCATTGTCTTCCATGTACTTTTTAATTTCCTCTTTAACTCCTTGGTTAGACCATTCATTCTTCAGTATGATGTCCTTTAGTCTCCAAGTATTTGTTATCTTTCCAAATTATTTCTTGTGGTTGACTTTAAGTTTCATAGCATTGTGGTCTGAAAATATGTCTCTGGCCCCCTCTCTCTCTCTCTGTCCCCCTCTCTGGCTCTGCCTCTATCTCCCCCACCCTGCTTTCTGCCTCCATCCCCTACTCTGTCTCTGTCCCCCTCTCTAGCTCCGTCCGCCTCTGTGGGTTTGTCTTCCTCTCTGGCTCTGGCTCTGTCCCCTTCTCTGGCTCTGTCTCCATCTCTGTCTCCACCCCCCTCTCTAGCTCTGACTCCATCCCCTTCTCTGTATCCATCCCCGTGTCTGTCTCTGTCCCCGTCTCTGTCTCAGTCCCCCTCTCTGGCTCCATCCCCCTCTCTGGCTGCCCACCCCTCTCTGGCTTTGTCTCCCTCTCTGTCTCCATCCCCTTCTCTGTCTCAGAACCCCTCTCTGGTTCTGTCCCCCTCTCTGGCTCTCTCTCCCTGTTGGCAGTGGCTTGTTGGCTCCAGAGCCTGCTGTCTGAGCTGTGAGACACAGTCAAGGGCAGCTGCGACTCACTTGCTTTTTCATGCGAAAAAGCCTCCAGTCCCCTGGGGATGACAGCAGCACTGGGCAAATCCCAGGCCTCCACCCACAGCCACAGGGTGGAGTACAAACATGCTTGTCCCAGGCCAAGACCAGGGAGCCCCACCAGGGGGGCTAGTGCCCCAACAGGTGCCACCAGAACTCGTGCTCACCTCCACATGCTTACCTTTGGGGTCAGAGCCAGGTGCTTCCATGCATGGTCTGAGCCCACCTCCTGGCACGGGGTACTTACTCCTCTGTGCCTACCACAAGGACAGCCTTTGCGGTCCCCCAGCCCCTCATACCACAGAGCAGCCCGCTGGCTGTCGTCAGGCTGGGCCTGGTTATAAGGTGATCAGTCTCAGGGGAAGCATGCGGTTCCGGAAGCTTAGGACCCAGGGCAGCTGTGAAGTACAGGTCAGTTTGCCAGCCCCAAAGAAGAGAGTGTCTGTGAGTCCTGGCAGGTGGCAGCACTATTGACGTGTGTGCTTCCTTCTCCTTCTTCCCGTGTTTGACTTGGATGCTTCATGCACGCTCACCTCTCCTTCTGGAGCACATTTCTAGCCTTCACCATCATCCAGGGAGGGGGTGAGAGGTGCTCCTCAGGAGCCCGCTTGGCTAGAGCTTTGCCTCTGCTCAGGTGCAGTCTCACCTCCCCCCACCCCTGCCCCAGTCACTGCCCAGGAACATGAGGATGCCAGGTTAGGAGCATCTTCTCCAGCAAGGGAGGCATAAAGGAGCCCCCCCCAACCCCGATCACCTTGCCTGATAAAATAGCAATCAGATGCTTCAGCAAACAAGTAAGAAAGATCAGGTGCACAGCTTTTGATTCCTGTTGGAATGGGAGGACCCTTCGTCTGCTGTGTTGGGTGTATTTCCCTGACCAGGGCAGCGATGCAGGGACTGGTTTACTTGCCTTCTAACTTTCACTCTATCAGTCCAGCCTTCACACACAGTGTCCTCCGAGCTCAGCAGACCCAGCCGTGCCACGCCCAGGCCATGCTTTATGACAAAGCGTCAGCGGGGAAGGAGGGCAGGCTGGCTGAACTCTAGCCCCCACAGGTGTGGTCCTTCTGCCTCAGCATTTCATGAAAGGGGTGTTAGCAACAACACTGGTTCCCTAGGATGCCGACCTGCCACCAGGTGATCTGTGCCCTTGTGTTCTGGGCTGAGTGTGAGGGGTTGCTGAGATGACCATGTGAGTTCTCCTCATGGAAAGCGGGCCCAGTGTGGAGGCGGAGTCCTACCAAGGCCAGCAGATGCCCCACACTCCATAGCAGACTAAGGTTGATTGCTCCAGACTTCTCTGCATAGTAGGGGAGGGGGGCCTCTGCAGCTGGGGGTGCTGGGTGCTGCTTGTGCCTAGGAAACCTCCATTCCCTGGAGGATTTGGACAATACTCAGTCGGCCACTGGGACTGTTTTCTGCAGGCAACTAGTTCCCCGGCACTTTTAGCTATCTACGACGGAGCCAAGAAGGCTCCCCGCCCTGACCCCATGTTCCAGCGGGAGATAACTTGGCCACCCAGACCCTACCCTGTGTGTGTGTGTGTGTGTGTGTGTGTGGGCGGGCGCGCCTGTGTGACAGTCAGGCAGGAAGGCTGGGCACTCTAAGGCTTCCCAGGGCTTGATCTGACATCATTCCAAGCAGATGATAATTACAAGGCTCCTCTCCCTGCTCCCTATATCCCCGAACAAGACACCATGGAGTTATTTATAAATGCGGGCCCTGAGTGCATTTCTCACGGGAAGGACCATGGTGACAGCGATTGAGAGGGTGGTGAATGGCACACACGGTGCTAATGAAGGGGGAAGTGCACGGAATACAGTGTGTGGGCAATTGGAGGCAGGCTGGTCCCATTCAGGGGGAGGAGCCCCAGCCCGCTCCAGGCTCTGGTCCATCTGCTGTGGTCTGCAGTTTGGCTTTCAGAGATGTGCTAACATATGATAATATGCCAGCAGATATGGATTGTCTCCTCCCAGGGCTGGCAGGGACCTGGAAATAATGGAAAGTTGTTAGGGTCCAACATGCTGTCCCGAAAACATGATCATTAATTTCCTAATGACTAACTGTGTCTTTCAGGAGGCAATGAAGACAGCTGAGGGGACGAGGACCCCTGGAGGGGACGGGGCATGGGAGGCTGGCAGCTTGTAATCTGGAGCGGTGGACTGAAGGTGCTGTGTGGTGCCTGCACCCCACACTGTGGCCTAGGGAGCGGGGACCCCAGGGTCATTCCATCCGTTCTGGCCACAGAGTCAAGGTGAGGGTGACGGCCAGAGCCACGCAGTCAGGACATGACCTGTCCGTGTCCTGCGGGGTGCTCTGCCCATGCTCCTTCTTGTTCACCTCCCAGCACCAGTGCTCCATCGTCCCAGCTGCGAAAACACCTAGCCAGGCCTCCCCCTCCTCCCGGCCCCTGCATCCTCCTTCCTCCCCCCAGAGCACACGGTTAAGGACGTCTCTCTGCTCCAAGTGACAGATGCTGCCCACACTGCTGGGTGGGCTCTCATGTCCCCTACCTCTGTGAACCCCTTCTTTAAAAGGACTCACAACCCAGATGTTATTTGTAGTTCTGCTTTCCCCAGAGCTGCTGCCCTTCTGTGTGGACCCCACCGACGGTCCCTTCTCCCCCTGTACCCCGGGGCCCTTTCTTTGACTTCTGTGTGCCTTTGAACACTCAAGTGACATCTCAAGACAAATGAGACCCAGCTCTTCCTGACCACACCTCCCCTTGGCTGCACTGACTGCTGTCACCCAAACTTGCGGGTCTCTGAATGCCCAAGGGGCCCTATGTGCCCCAAGGTGAGGCTCCAGGTCATTTCTAACATTTCCACAAAAAGAAGTGGTCATAGCTGTGACCTTTGAGTGGATGGGTTTCCAGTGGTCCATGAAGGAGTAGGGTTCACAGGGGAGAAGCCTGGGAAATATCTCCTACCCCAGTCTAGGGGCAAAGGGTGCCAATAGGGCCACCAAGTGTCACAGCTTCATCCCCAGGTCCATCTCACAACCCCTGTCCTGGTGGCCAGTGGACCCCTCCGGGTCCTCAGAGGCCTCAGAAGGCTGAGCAAGTCTGAGTTTCTTTTCGTTGCTCTGGGAAGCGTGCGGGGCAGGAAGTCCCGGGACTCCTGTAGGCCTGGCTGCCCTGGAGGTCACTCCTGGGCCATCAGAGGTCACGGCGGTGCCTGTGACCTGGCTCGTGCTGTGTGATGCTGCCCTGGAAGAAATAATCTTGCTAAGAATAGGCCCCAGATGCACGGATGTGACAGAAGGGTTCAGTTTCACGAAAATGACCCTAAGACACACAAAGCAGAAGGAAGCCAGGAAGTATGGAGGAAGGGTAATACAACAAAAACATGCGAGGCATGGTGTATCCTGAGGACAGCCTTGTAGCTCTTCAGACAGTCTTGGTCACCTGGGCATCCGGACGTGCAGACTGGCACGTGGATTCCTCAGTGGGCAGGAAAGAAGGCGCACCTGGTGAGAAGCCGGGACAGGTGCTTGGCAGGCTCCTCCGGGGCAGGGCGACCTGGGCAGGGCTGGGGACCTGAGAGGGCGAGATCTCAGGACCTGGCCCCGCAGGCCAGGAGACTGTCAGCTTTGCCTCCTGGAAGGCGAGCCATTCCTAGCCCCGCGGGGAAAGCAGGGGGCGGGCGCCAGCCCAGGGAGGATCCAAGTCCAGCCAGGTCCACTCGGCCTGTCCCACGCCGGAGACCAACCAGGCCACCCCCGGGCTAGTGACCGGTCCCCACTCCACAGGCCACGCCCACGGCTAGTTACCCACCCTCTCTCCAACCCCCAGCCCTTAGCCTTGGGACGCGCCCAGGCCAACCCCCGACCTCTTTCCCTCCAGGGACCAGCCCTCCCTGCCGACTTGTGACCTGCCACCTTCTTCACTGTCCCAGCCTAGGCCACGCCCCCGACACTCCAGGGACCTGCCCTTTCCCCCCATCGAAGGCCCCGCCCCGCCCAGGTCCATCTCTCTTGCCTCTGCCACGCCCAGAAACTGTCCCAGGCCATGTCCCCAGCCAGTGACCTGTGTCCTCTCCTCCCCATTCTGGCCCTGCCCCGCCTCTGTCAACCCCTGAACCCTCCCTAGGCCACGCCCCCGTCGAGTAGCCCGCCTCTTGCTCTGCCCCATTTGCGGCCTCGCCCCAGTTTTGGGACCGCCCACTTGTGGTCTCCTCTCTGCCCTCGCCCTCAACCAATGAAGCTTTCTCCTGGGTTCCCGCCCCTTTAATTCATGGCCCCGCCCCTCCTTGGGATCCGCCTCAAGTCTGGCTCCGCCCCTGCCCAATGACAGGCTCGTGGCCTCGCCACCGCGAGTGACTTGCCTTCCAAAACCCCGCCCCAATTTCCGTCACGGCCTCATCGCCATTGGTCCTGCCTCACCACCTCTCCACACCCCGCGAGGCTAATTGGTTATTTTCCAGAGAGCTTTCCCGGGCTCCCGATTGGTTGCATCCCTCTTCGTTCCTCCTTTCGATTGGCCCGCCGCGCCCGCTTTCGCGAGGCCTAGCGTTTTGGATGGGGCGGGGCCAGCGACGTAGGGTGGCGCGGGATTGGTCAGCAGCTCAGAGCGGGGCGGGCGCGGGCCGCGCGCCCAGAATTGGCTGGAGCGTTTGGAGCAGCAACCGCCGCCTCAGTCGCCTCAGAGTCGTTTGCCTCGGGCTCCACTGCCGCCGGGATCGCCCGGTCGTCACCAACCCTCGGCCCCTTCCCGGGCTCTGGCCAGCCAGCCGGCAGGCACGCCCTCGTCCGCGGACAGTTGAGTGGTCGCGGGCGGAGCCAGGGGCCGGCTGTCCGGCCGGGGTCAGGTCCGGGGATCGCGGTCCGGGGTCTGGGACAGGGGCGGGGGTGCGGAACCCGGGCGGGGGAGGCATCGCGGCGGGGGGCAGAGCGAGGGTCCGGACCTCGGCTGGGGAGGAAGACAAGACCTCCCGCGGCTGCTAACATTGCCCGCGGGGCACGGGGCTGGGGGCGTACGTCTCGGGGAAGCCGAGGGGCGGGAGACCCGCCAGGCCCCACTAATTTGGCGGACTGCGGCGGGCGGCGCGGGGCGGGGCGGAGTCGGGGGCGGGGGTCCGCGAGTCAGCCCGCGCCCGGCCGCCCCCCGCGGGGTCTTTGCGCCCCCGGCCCGGCGCGCTGAGCTCCCGGGGGCGCGGAGCCAGACGGAGGCTGGACGCAGGGAGCTCTGCAGCGGCTTCCGGGGGTCGCGGAGTTCAGCCCCGCTGTCCCGGCTGCCCACTGGCGCCCCGAATCCTCCTCAAGTTACCAGAGCTGCGCCTTCAAGATCAGAGTTAACGGCCTCGCCTGCGGGTGCGCGTCTGCGCGTCTGCCACGATTTCGTGCCGGAGTTTCGTGGCTCAGGCTGGGGAGGATCGGGGAGGACCCGGGAGGACCGGGGACGAGAGCTCCGGGCTCTCGCTGCGGGCCAGACGCGGGCGGCTGCGGGAGCCGCGGTGGCAGCGCGCTGGAGGGCGTAGGCGGTGTCAGGCGCCTCGTAGCGGGACCGGGCTCCCAGCGGCGGCCCCGCGGGCGTGTCTGCGTCCACCCGTGTCAGAGGAGGAGCGGGGCAGGAGGGGCCGGGGCAAGTTCCTCCGCGGGGGTCACTGGGTTTTCTTCTCCTTTTCCTTGAGGTGCTTAAAACGTGTTCATAGTTCGCACCGTGCTGTGCTCTGAACTGTTGCTTACCAAAGTGTGTGTTTTTCTGCGTTTCCTTCCTTTCCGAAGTATATGACTTGTGTAACAAATTGGAAAGTCAACAAGAAGTCGGGTCAGAGCAGCGCGGGCTTGGTTCCCTCCTTCCCGCCATGGACTCATGAGCCTCCTGGCCTCTGCAGGCTAGCTAACAGCTCTGTGGTTGATGGGAGTTTCAGCGCGGGACCCGCCTGAAGGAGTGTTGGGGTAGCAGACCCCAGCAGAAGCCTCTAGGGCCTAGAA
>JAQQST010000147.1:0-15227 GCA_028646485.1 Cryptoprocta ferox | reverse complement strand
AAGGAGGAAGGAGGGAAGGCAAGAGGGGTGAAGGGAAGGATGGAAAGAAAGAAGGAGGGGTGGAGGGAAGGAAGGAGGGGGGGAATGAAGAAAAGGGAGAGAGGAGGCAGAGAAGGACGGAAGGAAGGAAGGAAGGAAGGAGGGATAGAGGGAAGGAAGGAGGGAGGACGGATGAAGGACAGAAGAAATGAAAAAAGGGAGGGAGGAGGCAGAGCAGGAGGGAAGAAGGAAGGAAGGACCAGCGGTGGGTGGGGCAGCAGCGGCCCTGGGAGCCTGTTCCAGGGATTTGGGGTGGGACTGACATGTCGGCTGCTAACATCTCCTGTTTTTAATCTGGTCTCTCCCGTGTGGCTCCTGTTTGACTCTGGGCGGCCAGCGCTATGGATGCCCTCAGAGTAGTATGAGCTGCAGCTCCAGAACAGCACCCTGATCCCCGAGGGAGACCCCCGTCAGCTCGTGGCTGTCTTGGACCAGGACACGTCGATGGCCACTGCCGTGCAGCTGGGACAGAGCACCCTGGTTCACAGCCACAGGAGTATCCTCTCCCGGGGCCGGTGCACGAGTCCATAGGAGTGTCCTGTGCGCGACATCTGCTGTTTGGATGTCCTTTTTCTCCCGAAAGCTTGGCTGGGCTACAAATAACCCTGTTTCCCTCAAGGTCTGACAATCAGAAGGAACCGCCCGAAATAGCAACGCGGCTGTGTGGGATTGCTCACCTCGGCGGGTGACTCTCCTGAGAGGCTCCCTGGGTGGGAGGCGGTGGCAGGAGCCCAGTCTCACTCCTCGGCTCCGGGGCCGTATCGGGCGTGGGCGGCCTCATACCTGGGGCCTGACCAAGGCTGTTTCCACGCTTGCCCCGCCCTGCTCCCGTCCTAGGCTTGTGACCTCTTGAGGGTAATCAAGCCATCCAAGCCCAGCTGAACCCTGCCCGCTGGTCTGTTTTCCTTCTTCTGTTTTGTTCCTTAAGTACGAGTTCAGGTATCCACGTGCAGGGTGCTTCTAGGTTGCCCAACAGCACCATCTACGTGGTGGAGCCTGGATACCTGGGTGAGTCCAGTCATCGTGGGCCCCCTGGATGCTGTTGACTTACAGGGGTTATGCAAAATCAAGGCAGCGGTCCCCCAGAAAATGCTGCATCCTGGCCAGCCCTGCCAGTCCTTGCCCAGCAGCTTCCAAGTCCTGCCCCCACTGATGCATAGAAACAAGCAGAGGGAAAGGCCAAGCTAAGAGTAGGTGGCAGCTTGAGAGAGGGAGAAATGTTTGGGCTGAGTCAGCAGGGCTTTGTCTCTTTCCGGACTTTATTCCAAGGCTCTGTCCAGACCTGACCATTGCTGTGGGCATGTGGAGGTTGGGGGCCTCAGTGGGCAGCGTGGTTACAAAGGAGCCCCTAAAGCCTCATGACAGTTGGTAAAAGGCTCAGTGGGGAGGAAGGGAGGCATTGTACTGAGGGAGGAAGGGAGGAATCTGCAGGCTTGGAGGGCTTGTGGGGGCAGAGCCAGGGCCCAGGAGCTGCCATAACTGACTGCGTGCGGCTTGGGAGATGCCTGTGACCCGTTCCACCCCTGGTCACGGTGACAGTGCTTCGTTTGTGTTTCCTCGGCGTTGACTCACCAGTGGAGTGTACGGAATGGGTTCAGGCCAGACAACCCTTGGCCGACACACAGCAAAGCCCTAGGTCCTCGCGTTAGCCACCATGTGAGCCTGCTGTTCGCTGCAGACCCACGCTGACCACGTAGTGACACCAGCCATGGTCGCCCTGTGTGTCTCGGGAGCTTCACTTATTCACAGAGGGTTTCTTGGAACCGTCCCTCTGTCTGGCCTGTGCTGGGCGCTGGAGTTCTGGAGGGAGGACGCATAGGTCCTGGTCCTCTCCTGCAAGAGAGACGAGTAAACAGACGGGGACAGGGCGGTGGTGAAGAGCCAGGAGATGTGAGTGCAGAGGAAAGGCTCCTGGGAGATGGTCTTCGAGGCGGGTGTGTCACAAGGGGGGCTCCTTCGTGGGCAGGTCAGCCCAGCCGAGGGAACCACTGGGACGCATGTGTGGGGAGAAAGCTCGCGGCGTCTCGGGTCAGCGAACCGCTGGTTGTGGCACCCGGTGTGGGAACACAGCCGGAGAACTGGTAGGGAGAGCCGCTCACGGGGGTAGGATGCTGAGTGTCAGGCCTAAGAGGGAAGACCTGTGGATTAAGAGGGCTACTTCCGGGGATTCAGTGGCTAGAAATCCTGTGGATTAAGATCATAGACTCACTGTGGGTTCAGAGGTAGCCTAACTTTGGATTTGAATCATAGACTCACTGCGGATTGAGAGCGTAGACCTACTGTGAATTCAGATATAGACTCACTTTGGAGACTTGCAGTGGATTGAGAGTGTCGACCTATCATGGATTCAGATGCGGACTTGCTGCAGATAGAGAGTTCAGCCCTACTGTGCATTCATATGTAGACTCTCTGCGGATTCAGAGGATACACCTACTATGGGTTCAGATGTAGACGCGCTGTGGATTCAGCATATAGACCACCTGTGGATGCAGATGTAGACTTGTGCGGATTCAGAGCCTACACCTCCTGTGGATTAAGATGTAGACTCGCTGTGGATTGAGAGCATAGACCTACTGTGGATTCAGATGCAGACTCGCTGCAGGTTGACAGTGTAGACCTAATGTGGGGTCAGATGCAGACTCGCTGCAGATTCAGAGCATAGACCTACTATGGATTCAGATGTCAGCTTGCTGTGGATTGAGAGTGTAGACCTACTGTGGATTCAGATGCAGACTCACTGTGGATTCAGAGTGCAGACGTACTATGGATGCAGAGCATAGACCTACTGTGGAGTCCAATGTAGACTTGCTCTAGATTGAGAGTGTAGACCTACTGTGGAGTCAGATGCAGACTCGCTGTGGATTCAATAGCATAGACCTACTGTGGACTCAGATGCAGACTTACTGCAGAATGAGAGTATAGACCTATGTGGATTCAGATGCAGACTCGATGCAGATTCAGAGTGCAGACGTACTGTCCACAGTCCTCTATTCAGAGCATAGGCCTACTGAGGATTCAGATGCAGACTTGCTGCAGATTGAGAGTGTAAACCTACCTGGATTCATATGTTGACTCTCTGCGGAATCAGAGTATAGACCTACTGTGGAGTCCGATGTAGACTTGCTCTAGATTGAGAATGTAGACCTACTGTGCATTCAGATGCAGACTCACTGCAGATTCAGAGGGTAGACCTACTGTGCATTCAGATGCAGACTCACTGTGGATTCAGAGTGTAGACCTTCTGTGGATTCAGATGTAGACTCACTGTGGACTGAAAGTGTAGACCTACTTTGGATTCAGATATAGGCTGAACACTGTGGATTGAGAGTGTAGACCGACTGTGGATTCAGATGTAAAGTCACTGTGTATTGAGTGTGTAGACATACTGTGGATTCAGATGTAGACTCACTGTGCAGACTTGCTGTGGATTCAGAGTATAGACCTACTGTAGATTCAGATGTAGACTCTACTGTGGAGACTTGCTGTGGATTGAGACTGTAGACCTACTGTGGATTCAGATGTAGACTCGCTGCAGATTCAGAGTGCAGACCTACTGTGGATTCAGTCTAGACTGTCCATGGTCTGTTTGTGGACGGTCTGATCAAATCAGAATGATCCCTGGAGCAGTCAGTGTGGGATGTGCATGTTGGTCTTGGGGGGTCTAAGAGATCACCTCAGGTTCCGAGGGCTGAGGCTGATGGTGGTAATTAGATCTCACCACGATTAGCAGCTCTTCTTTCTCCTTGGAGGAGAGCAGGCGAGAGGTGGTGGGGCCCGGGGGCTGGTGGGGCCTGGCTCCATCCCCTTCCTCAGCTGCCCGCCTCTGTGGCCCGAGTAGTCAGGCTTTGTTGCTTGCCCGTTCTGTAGGGTTCACAGTCCAGCCTGGGGACTGGTGGGTGCTGGAGACCGGCCACCTGTATGAAATCACCATCGAAGTGCTTGACAAGACTGGCATCAAGGTCTACCTGTCCGACATGACTGCCTGCCTTGGGGCCTGGCGGGGTGTCCCCACATGGGGTGTGTCTCCCAGAGCAGCTCCCAAGGCCACAGGGCCCCCACGCAGGCAGGCCGAGTCCGGTGGTCCCTGGTGGTGCCGCTGAGTCCGTGGGAGAAAGTGCTGTGGGATCCCGGGGACTTCTCAAGACTTTGTGAGCCTGTGAGCCTGCACCCCATGCCTTTTACCTCTCCGTGTAGCGGTGGGGTGGGGAGAGGAAACCACAGGCAGCACAGCCCACAGAGGCGGTGATGGGGAAGCTGGGTCCCCCAGCTGCCTTCCTGCTCCTAGTCTTTAGCCTGAGACTTCCCCTCATTGCGCTGTGGATCCATCATCCCCTGCTCTGCAGAGGACCGGGGAGCACATCCTGACCTTTCCCTGCGGCGCCAGGAATGCCTATAACTCTACCTGGAAGTCTCAGCGGACCTAGGCCAACCTCCACTGGTTTTCTGTTCCTAGACACAGGCAAGGGGAGAGGAGTCTCGACATGTTTTGTCCCTTCCTGAGAGGTATGCAGGATCTTCAGGCGGACGATCTGGGACCCTCCTGGTGGCTTCTAGGTTTTAGAAGAAGGAGCCAAGGTCCCCCTTAGTCAGCCTTGCAGGGCATCGCTTTCCTGATGTTCCTGAGCAAAGACCCTGTCGATCACACTTTTGGCGGGGAGGAAGGGTACAGAAAAGCTCTCATGAATGTTGACGACTTTTCTTGTGGTCTGGTGTTAAGTGGTTTCCTTGCTGGGACCTCAAGGTCTGAGAAAGGTGACGGGTGCCTGAGCCCCAGGCGGGTGATCACAGCAGGAGCACTGGGTCCTCGAGCCACGCAGGGAAGGGCACCGGGAGGGCTCAAAGGCCAGAATGGTCAGAGGTCCGTTCTGGGGCTTAGCCTCAGCGGCCCCCGGGGCCTGGCTGCTCTCTGTGGTTCACCTTGCTCCTTTCTGGACTTCTCCCAGAGGCACCTCTGTCACCCATCCCGCCCCCCTTCCAGAATATCCGCATTGACACCGTGTTGCCTCCTGAGTTCTTTGAGGTGGTCACTTCTTCCCAGGATGGCTCGTACCATCACGTCCAGGCGACCAAGAAGGGCCAGACAGCCATCGAGGCAGCCCTCACCTCCGTGGTGGACCAGGTAAGTGGGCACCCCCACCCCCCTCCCATTCTCTCCCAGCCTGGACAAAAGCCCTGGGGAGTCGGGGCCCCCGGCTCAGCCTGCGTGCTGCTCTCATGGGTCCTGTGGGAGTGGCCTTCCATCTGGGATCTCGAGGGCTGTCTGGTGGTGGGGCTTTGGCCTTTCCCTGCCCCCCGTCGCCACACTGGGTGGCCTTCTTCCTCTGCCCTTCACGAGCCCCGGTGAAGGTAAGCCCCCGCTCCTGGGACTGTGGCAGAGCCCTGTTGTGGGAACCATGCTGGGCCATGTGCAAATCCCTCTGGCTGCTGTGGCTGCTCGGGTCCTTCAGAGTGTTTTCATTTTCTTGCTCTGTTTCAAAGGCCAGTGAGTTTCAGGTGTGACCAATGTTCTACTAATGGGGAGATTGGCATGGGTGTTCTCCTTTTCCTCCCCTGCAGAAAACCATCCCCAGACCCGTAGGAGGAGGCAGCTAGAGCAGCAGAAAGAATGGTCTGCGCGTCAGGCAGCGACTCGTACCTGTCTGTCACTTGAGCTCTGGGGGCTTCTGGGCGAGTTGCTTTCGTGCCTCTTGCCTCAGTTTTCCCGTCTGCAAATTGGGACAACCATATCATCCTACCTGGGGTGCCGTGAGGATGAAGTCAGGCAGCATTTAGTTGAGTGGCTGTGACAGAGCCGTGGGAAGCAGTCTCCATGGAGACTGGAGGCTGCGGGGTGTGCTCCCCAACTGCAGTCACAGCATCTCCTTGTGGCCTGACCTCCAGGGAGGGGTGGAGGTCTGGCTGGGTGCGGAAACTTCTGATGAGCGGGTCGTCATGGTGATGTGCAGCGCCCTCACCCCCTTGTGGGATGGAGGGGTCCCCACGTTGTGGGTGCCTGTGTGGAACCAGCAGTAGGTAGTAATGCACGTCCCCATCACCCTCTGTCCAAGCATCTCGATGTCCATGGCAAGCAAAGACAGGCGCCTATCATCACACAATACAGGTAACCGCGATGCCCCCCACAGCTGGGTCCATTCCTCTGGGTGCTTCCGTGGGTTTGGGGCTTTGCAGCTCATCTGTGTCTAATGACGTTACCTTCTAATGGTCGGGGAGAATTGAAAATCCGGAAGGTTTTATGCTTTTTCTAATTTGTGGGGTTTCTAACACAGCATTGCATTTTGGTAATCAGAAAAGAAAAACAACCCAGAATGGCAGACCAGGAAGCTAAATAAAGAAAACCTGGCACACAGATTTAACTTCAGCGTGCATTTGTTTTTGTAAAAAAATAAAATTAAATTAAAAAAAGTTTGTTTCCTAAAAGCAGTGTAACTCTCCATGGAGAAGAATTTGAATTTCAAGGAGAGAACAGCTCTCATTGTCATGTATCAGGTGTTCCCAGTCCCAGGTGGCCTTTGTCAGCAGGCACTGACCGATTGCCACGGGGGCCAGCACTGTGCCCACTCTCTCCCTGGCAGTGATGACCGTCACCGGCACCTGCTCCTTGCTCACGCAGTTGTGTCCCCGTCCTGGCCTCTCTTGGTCTCTGGGGTGCTGGCACTGGATGTCCTTCAGGGGGGGTATCTAGCAGTGGGAGGGGTGTGTGCCAGGAGGGGGCCTTGTACCTGGTTGGGGGAGCAGCCCTGGACCTAGCTCTGTGGCCCAGGTTGCTCCCACTCGGGTCTGGAGGTCCAGCCAGTATGGGGCCAATATCACGGGCATGAGCATTTGCGTGTGTGTGTGTGTGTGTGTGTGTGTGAGTGTGAGCCACAAGGCCCCCAGAATATGAGGACCTGGAATAAGACCCGGTAGAGAGAGCGAGGTGAGGAGGTAGCCTCCACCCGGGTACTGAGAGGCCGCTGACCGTGTAAGTCAGAGTGTGAGCTTGAGTGTGTGACAGGAAGAGACAGACAGAGAGAGAGAGAGACCAGGCAGGCAGGCCGATGTGACGGTGTCCTCCCCAGGCCCAACCAGGGAGTGGGAACTTGAGCTGGTCTTCGTCAAACTACATGGAGGCCATGGTCACCGTCAAGGGCGTGATGACCACAGGCAGTGACAGTGGACTAAGTGTGATCCAGGCACATGACGTGCAGATCCCGCTGCATTTCGGGGAGGTGAAGGTGAGATCTCAGGGCCCCGGACAGCTGGGGTGCGAGGGTTGGGGGTGGGCATTGGCTCAGCATGGTGGTCTCCAGCCCATCCCCTCACACCCAGCCCTCATGCCTAATTCAGAAGCATGTCTTCCCTCAGTGTTGTACTTGCTGTGGGGGGTTCAGGGGGTCAGGCCCCAGCCTCGCCCTTGAAGAGCTCACGTCACAGCAGGCAAGGGGATGGACGAGACCAGGAAGGCCAGGGTCAGCATAGTTAGAGTTTCTGGAAGGGATTTCAGAGAACACAGAAGACATGAGAAAATCAAAAGAGTTATTCTAGAAAAGTCATCAGACCCGGAAGGAATGAGTCTCCCAATCAGAAGTGCCGCAGAGTGGTGGTAAGATCACGGTGAAGGGGAGGCCCCAGACTCCGTGAGACCTGGCTGGCACTCCTTTCCTTCCCCGTAGGAGGGTGCGACACCTGGCTGTTGACCCGAGGTGGTGCGGAACCAACTCACATAGCAAGGGCCGTGGGTGGCAGGAGGGATTCCCCTGTAGTGGAGGCCCCGCCAGCCCCGCCTTGGCCTCCTGACTTCCTGACCCTGACCTCCACCTGCCACTATGTCCTGACTTCAGGCAGAAGTCAAATCTCCAAATGCAGCGTATCCTCTCAGCCTACACTTACGTTATTTGGGACGTGGATGGACACGTTCTGGTCCTATTATCTGGATCCACATAGATACACACACAGGCGCACTCACGCACACTCCTGTCTGAAGAGCAATCGCATTCTCACATGTGAAAGGACGTAACTGGACCCTTTAGCTACAGCATGTTTGTCAAATGTGTGTGCGACCTGTGACAACCATCCCTTCCACCCGAGCTTCTTCTGCCTCAGTAAACGTGCTACCTTTCATCCAGTTGCCCAGTCAGCAGCCTGAGGACAGTTCCTTGAGAGACTGTCATGGCCCCAGAGGCCAGGCTGTCCCGTCCAGACCCAGCGTCCAGTTTTTTCATCAAGTAGACATGGCTAATAAAACCTTAAGAAAGAGCCTGAGAGCATTGAGTGGATTAGCAGTGTTTTTAGAACAGAACCTTGAGGGTGGCAAGTTTTGTCTTATACAAGTGTCACCTGTGGGTGAGGATGCCTCCGTCACTCTGCATTGTGACCTTCTTTATGTCCCTCCAGCAAGCAGATTGATCTGGTACGTGGCTCAGGACCTTTGCACCACCGGCACTTCTTCCTGGAATGTTTTCCCCTACGCTGTCTGGCAGCTTCTGATAAGGCTCTCAGGTCTGAGCTCCTGTGTCACCTGCTCAGAGGGGCCTTCCCTGACCGCACTGTCCCCCAGTTCACCGCAGTCCCCAGCACACATGTCCCCACAGATCAGTCTTCTTGCCGATGTGTCCTTGGTGACGAGTGTGCGGTGGCTCAGCCCGCCCTCTCCGGTGGAGCCCGATGACCCCAGTCTTCCAGCTGTACGTGATCCAGCCCAGCAGCATGGAGTTCGTGCCGTGCCAGGTGGAGGCACGCGTGGGCCAGAACTTGGAGCTGCCGCTCAGGATCAACAGCCTCATTCTCGGCGGGGCCGATGAGGTGGTTACCTCCCATTTCGACCTGGCAGTCGAGGTGGAGAATCAGGGCGTGTTCCAGCCTCTCCCAGGTAAGCCGGCTCCGATGAGTGCGCGCTGGATCACCTACGTTCTCAACACGGGCCACCCCGGATTGCTAAATGGAGGGCTTGAGACAGCACGGGGGTCATAGCATAAGGAATGGCACCTGTCCCCTTGTCCACCATCAGCAGCGGTCTGGTCTGGGTCTTGCCCAACATAGGTCCCGCATTGGGAGCCCTCAATTGCCCCATCTCTAAAATGGGTGTCATCAGAAGTAGAACCGCCTGTCCTAGTGCCCATTACAGTGCCTGGAATGCAGTAGGTCCTCAGAATCCACTGTTGGTAGGGATTTAGGCTGGCAGCAGAATCCCGACACCTGGGTGGCATGCAACATCCACCCCTCGGTGCATGTTGATCTTTCCTCTGCGGCCTGCCCTGCGGGGTTTGGAGGGCGATATCGGTGGTAATGGTGGCAGTGACAGGTCGTTGAAGGAACGTCAGACCCGCGAGTGAGGAGGAAGCGCTCGGTGTGTGTGAACCACGATACTTCACGGGAGGGGGGCTGTGTTTGGGCCACGTGTTGGATGAAGAGACAGCGATTGCCTAGCTGCCCGAGGTCACCCAAGGGCACAGGTGACGATGGGAGATAGACACGGGTGTGTCTGACACTGACCGGGGAGCCTTCCTCCCCTGAGAGATGGATCCGGGGGCACGAGGGGATTCCCAGGGGTGAAGAAGACCAAGGGCTGAGGTTCCCGCGAGGGAGGAAGGTGTGGGCAGGGGAAGTAACAGGTGGGCAGGGTCTCTGCAAGGAGGCCCCAGAGGGGGACATGTCCGTGGGACACGGGTACATCCCCTAGTTCTGGCATGGGAACATGTCGAATCCTGAATCGTGAGGGGCTCAGACCTAAGGGTCCAGGCGTTAGGGATCCTCTGCTGGCTGTGGAGCAGACAGGTGACTGCTCAACCCTGACAAGGTTTGGGAAGCTCGGTGGAGGAAGCGTTTGCAGGGTGACCTGCGGTGCCAGGAGGCCTCACACGCTACCGCCATAGTTGGGGCGCGTTGTGCAGCCGTGTGAGCCGCGAACCACGCAGAGGACTGAAGCGTTGTCTCTGAGCCATCATCGAGCAGCCCGCGTTCCTGTCCTTCCTTGGAGGTGGCTGCCGCGCCTTCTCTGGCCGTCCAGGAGGAGCAGCTGCGTGACTGCTGACGCTTCCTAAGTGTGGCAGCCGTCTAGGATGAGGGAGACCTCAGCGCGAGGGAGAGAGAGGCTGGCCCACGGCAGGGGAGTGACCTGCCCACGACATGTGTCGGGATGGCAGGGGTGAGTTTGCAGGCTGTGGCCCAGGCACCGGGTCAGCGCCTGGGAGGTCCTGGGAATGCAGGACAAGGCCTGGAACTGCACAGCGTGGGTGTGAGCACCACTTCTGCCTCATATTGGCCGTATGACCGTGTACAAGTTGCCCAACCCCTCTGAACCTTAGCTTCTTCCTGGATAATATGGGGATACCAGCTCCTGACATGCTGTAAGCATTACCAACGGATGTCCCTCCGCCCTGTGCAAGAAGCATTTCTCAAGGGGTTGGTTCTAGACATGGCAGCTGAGACCAAAATCCTGTGGCGTCGCCATTTCCCTCAGAATGTTCCCAAAACGTCCCTCTGTGTAGAGCATAAGTCTCCTGGCATAACTTCGTGTATAGGATCCAGGTTATGCAAGAAAGACTTATCTCCTAACCTGGAGCCCAGTCTGGGCAGAGAGATGCTGGCGTCCGGGAAATCTGTGGGCCTAGAGACCCGGTGAGGCCATCGCGTGGAGTGACATCTGTAGGGGGCACAGGAGGCTCGTGGAACAGATGCTTGGGGGCAGAGAGGATCCCCACGTTAGGCTTCCTTGTCTGTCTCTGTCTCAGGTGAGATTGCCCGGGTCGAGAGGACACGATATGGGTCCCTCAGGAGCCGCGGCCCCAGGCCCCTCTGGGTCAGTTTGGGCTCCGCTTTTTCCCATTTCCTCCTTGTACTCGTGGTTGATGCCGCTTGAAAGCTGTCTGGCCGTGGGCGCCCCTGGAGCCTGTGACAGAGCCCTGTCCCTTCCTCTGCTCCCGGCCTCGGCTGGGTTTCAGCAGCCTTTTTGCTGAGCACCTAGTAAGTGCTGTGCCCCAGGGGGTCCTGGTGACAGGAGAGGAATGGTGTCCCCTTCAGGGCCACCTTGAGCCAAACAGATGTTTCTTCATGGAGTTAGCGTGCTGGTGCCGGAGCATGCCGGTGGGCAGAGCGCAGGGACCCTGACTTCTGTCCCACTCCCGGGCGTGTACTCAGCGGAAAGGCCCCAACACGTTCCCCGGCAGAAGCGTGCAGGAGCCGGTGCGTGAGCCAGTTTGTGGTATCTGGGAAGGCTGCTGGAGGAAGCAGAGCTGAATCCGAAGCATCAGGGAGGGAACTGGGGGAAGAGTGTTCTGAGAAGCGGGAAGAGTATGTCAGGGGCCAGAGACCACAAAGGGAGTGACACGCTCCATATTCGGTCCCAGATCAGGGTAGAGGCCGTGGGTCAGGAGAGCCTGGCATTCAGGGAGTGCTGCGTCTTCACACCAGGCAGACAGTGGTGGGAGGGAGAAGTCGGCATCGTGCTCAGCACCCCCCCACCCCGTACTCCAGCACACACTTCCCAGCCTTGCATTGGACCCGGCGTCCTGTCTCATAATTCAGGGCCGAGTCCAGAAGAGCATTGGCCCAGTGTCTCTGAATCTGACTGGATACCAGCAGGGTCCACGTTCAGACCTGGCATTTCCCTCTTCACGGTGTGTGATTGTGGACACAGATAGGCCCACTGGGCCGAACTTCAGTTTTCTGCAGTCCAGTGGTGGCGATGGACAGATGCGGGATCGCCCAGACCAAGAAACAGCGCCGGTGCCCATCAGTGGGTCAACGGGTGAGAAGACTGGGCAACACCTTGCAGTGTGGTGCGGTCCTCAGCAGGGAAAGGAAGCTGCAACAGCACAGGTGAATTTCAAAGACACGCCGCATGAAAGCTGCCCGACGTGAAGGGCGCACTTCATGGACGTGCTGTGGGAGGCATACCGATCTCCACGGAGAGACGGAAAGCACAGCAGTGGCTGCCGGGGACTGGGGAGGGGAAGGCGCCTTGGCCGTGAATGAGATGAGATGTTCTAGAATCAGTGGCAGCAGTGGCCCACCTCGGTAAATATGTTAAAAACCACTGAACTGTGTGTGTGCTCTAAATGGCTGATTCTGGGGACGCCTGGGTGTCTCAGTCGGCTAAGTGTCAGACTTCGGCTCAGGTCATGATCTCATAGTTGGTGAGTTGGAGCCCTGCATTGAGCTCTGTGCTGACAGCTCGGAGCCTGGAGCCTGCTTCAGATTCTGTGTCTCCCTCTCTCTCTGCCCCTTCCCTGCTCATGCTCGGTCTCTCTCTCAAAAAAAAAAAAAAAGAAAGAAAGAAAGCATTAAAAAAGTAATAAATGGGGGCACCTGGGTGGCTCAGTCAGTTAAGCATCTGTCATTGGCTCAGTTCATGTTATCGCGACTCGTGGCTTCAAGCCCCACGTCGGGCTCTGTGCTGACAGCTAGCTCAGAGATTGGAGCCTGTCTTCGGATTCTGTATCTCCCTCTCTCTCCGTCCCTCCCCTGCTCACGCTGTCTCTCTCCGTCTCTCAAAAATATATATAAATTATTATAAATAGATGATTCTGTGTCATGTGAGTTTTAGTTCAATAAAATTATTATTTAACAAAAACCTTAAACCATGGTGTAAAGAAATGGAATGCCATAGTCATTCCTTCCAGGAAAGGGGTGATTAGGGATCGCCTGAGAAAGAACAGGAGGGAACCGTTGGGATAGGCTGAGTCCCGCATCCTGGTACAGGTCAGGGTTTCATGGGCAGATGCGTTTGTCAGAACTCATGGCGTGATCCACTTACAACCTGTACATTTCACTATGTGTTAATGTGACCTTAAGGAAAGAGAACTACGAAGAAATATCGAACTGTGGATAACTATATGTGTGCCGGAGCGTTTGGAATGACGTGCATTGATGCCTGCAACTTACTTTTAAATGCATCCAAAGAAATGAGATCAATTGTTGGGTGGGTAGCTGGATGGAAAGATTTGCAGTAAGAGAAATAGAGGGAAATATGCATTGTAAAACCTAGGGGATAGGTAGGTGGGGTTTCGCAGAATTTTTCTCTAAATGATTGGAAAAAAAACAATAAAGTTCCGTTATACTTCCACTAGCATGGCTTTCTTAAACATTGTGGAAAATACCAAGGATTGGCAGGGAGGTGGGGCAGCTCCTAGTAACAGTAAACCTTGATGCACCAACCATTTTAGGGAAGATACTTGGCAATAACGATGACAAACAAAACATACTCATGGTCTGGGGAATCAGAACTAGAGGAGAACATACCGGACTATTAGCAATGCACCCGACAGAAATGCGGAAATATGTCCACCCCGGAAAACACATGTACGTGTTCGTAGCAGCACCCTGATTCTAAGCCCTGCACTGCCAACAGCCCAGATGTTTGTAGCAGCCTGGGGACGTTGGTAGCTCCGTATTCACACAGGGAAGTCCTATATACAAATGCAGATAAAAGATGTACATGGTGCAGAGTGTTAGGAGAGCTCTCAGCACCAACCGTTGAGTTTAAGAGGACAGACCAGAGATGTTTATGCTCAGTGACTCCCTTCTTGTAAACGATAGAAGCAGTGAAATTAAGCTGATAAAAGTCAGGTTGTTTTCCCGAATGTGTTTTTCCTTAGGGCAAGGGCTAGTGACCAGAAGATCTATGGGAGATTCGGGGATACAGGTCACAGTGTTTCTCTAGATACATAATGTGTTGCGTTTGTGCAGAAAAAGAAATCATTGTGAATCGTATGCTTATGATAAGTGTGTTTTCGGCATGGGATTTATGCTTCAGATTTTTCAGTTAAAAAAGTGAGACTGTGTATCGAGCCCTGGATGAAGGAGGGGCTGTCAGCCTGTCGTGTTTTTCTTTGCAAAGTCACGTTCACAGGGACCATTTGGTTCTTTCCTTCCAGGGAGGCTACGGCCAGGGTCTGAGCACTGCAGCAGGGTCAAGATGAGAGTGGAGGCGCAGGGCTACACCACACTCATCGTGACCTACAATCATGGCCACGTGCACCTGAGTGCCTGGATCACCATCGTTGCCTACCTGCCCCTCACGGTGAGCCCGCCTCCTCCCCACCCCCATGCCAATGATTCAGCCGCTCTGGCAGATGTGTATTAAAACCCGATCTGTGGGGCACCTGGGGGCTCCCTCAGTTCAGTGTCCAACTTCAGCTCAGGTCATGAGCTCACTGGTCCTGAGTTCGAGCACCGTGTCGGGCTCTGTGCTGACAGGTCAGAGCCTGGAGCCTGCTTCACCTCCTGTCTCTGTCTCTCTGCCCCTCTCCTGCTCGCACTGTGTCTCTCTGTCTCTCTCTCTCTCAAATACAAAATAAAAGTTAAAGAAAATTTTGTTCAAATCCTGATCGGTCGGCATAGCTTTTGGAATAGATCCCGCTCCCTCTCGTCGTCAGGCCGCCATCAGGCCGCCATCAGGACGTATGTAGAGGGAGCAGGGCCTCCCTGATGGTGGAAGGTGATTGCTGACATCTGGGTGGATGAAATGCCCTCTGCAGGGGTCAAGACAGCTGGGTTCTGGTCCACTCCAGAGATGTCATGCCAGGTATTGCCTGGCATGGTATGTAGTGCAGATTCAGGGGTCTCAGGGATGTGGGTCATGTGTGTGTCCCCCTTCATCTGTCTGAGGCGAGAGGCAGTGTGAGCCTCCGGAGCTCAGAGCTCACCGCCGTGGCTTTGACACTGAATCCCGAGTTTGAATCTAGGTCTGACACCAACTCGGTGACGTTGACTCATTTAATTTTCTGGGCCTCTGTTTCCCTGCCTTTAAAATGGGTCCAATACAACACCTAAATCATAGGGTTAAGGTGAGGGTTAGTAGAGCTGATGAATGAAATGGGCATAGGACAGTGCCTGGGAGGTAGTGAATGCTCAAAAGAGTTAGTTATTAAACCATAGATAAAAGAAACCAGACCTTCCGCCAAGGCTGGGTGGGAAGGGTTCACCCAGACAGGGGGGTGGCCCCAATTGAAAGCCTGCCTCTACCACAAGACGCCCAGAGAGGGGGAGTCGGCTCCTCCTTCAGGGGGCAAAAGGGTTGTCCTGGGGCTGGGACAGTCAGGTCTTACTTTCCCCTGACCCCCAGAGACAGCCTCCAGGACAGCTCTGGTCCCCTTGGTTTGTGGCAACATGTGTACTTCCCCGTCCCACCCACTAGAAGCAGGGTCATTGAGCTTAGAGCCTTTCATCTCTGTACCCCTAGCCTGGAGCATGGGTACAGAGTAGACAAC
>JAQQST010000146.1:0-15297 GCA_028646485.1 Cryptoprocta ferox | reverse complement strand
TCGGTTTACCTCACGTCTCCATTCCTAGAGGTAAAACAGGATGAAACTGTATGCTCTTCATAAAGGGATCCAGCCCCCTTTTCTTTCAGTTGGTGGAGTACATAATTACTCGGGCATTGTATGCCAGTCCGGGCATTTCTGACTCTTCTAACTGCGTAAAACAAGAAATGAGTTGCACAACGCTTTGTGCTCAGTGTTTCTCCTTAGAGTTCAGGAAATCGCACTGGGAACCACATTGAATTACAAACTGTTCTATCTCTGTGAAACAAGATGTTATTTGTAAGGTCTTTTCACTTTTCCTTGACAGCATTTTGTGCCTCTGCTATTTGCTGTATAAGCCCCGTAGGTCATTAACTTTTAACGCCTCTTTCCGTTGAGGAATCCAGATTTTCTGTCTTATGAGATTCCACCACACTGTTGTTTCAAGTGGTGGAGTACATGCAGGACACCTTCCTACTATGCAATTCATGGCTTTCCTAACCGTCCCCACTGAGGGAAACAAGATGTTCTTTGAAACACGGTTTCCATTCAGTGTTATTTCTTACAGTTCAGTAAATGGCACTTTTCCCTGTATGGGCTGCATAGAATTGCCAGCTGTTCTAACTTTGTGAATTGAGATGTTAGTTGCAAAGATGTCTTCACTATCCTTGTACACAGAGTGGGGAGCGTGGGGTACTATCGGCATAAACTCCACAGGGTTTTATCTTCTAAAACTTCTTTCAACTCTTGAAACCAGATATTCCTGGATAGAGGGTTCCAGCAATGCTTTTGGGATTATTGGTGGCGTACATAACATTTTCGTTGTTTGCGGGTCACGGCATTTCAAGCCCTTCTTACTTGGTGAATCAAAATGTTACTTGCAAGACGCTTCCCCCTCAAGGTTGTTCCTTAGAGTTCAGGAAGGGGCGCCATGAAGAGCATACAGTTTCAACCTGTTTTAACTCTGTGAATTGAGATGTTCTTTTAAAAACACTATGCAAGTGTTTTTAAACATTACTAACTTAGCGAAACAAGTTTTTAACTGAATGATGACTTTCTGCACACTGGTGTTTCACAGTGGTCAGTACTTTTTTCTCAATTCTCTCTGCTCTTGTTTTCAAACACTAACTTCGTGAAACAAGATGTTAGTTGAGTGATGCATTCCCCACTCTGTTCTTTCAGAGTTGAGTATATAACTCTTACCTTACACTTCCCTTCATGTGTTTTTTAACCTACATGGTGGAACAATGCTAACTGAAAGATTTTTCCACACTGTGGTGTTTCTCAGAGCTGAGCATAATGCACTACTTTCAGTGGTTTCCGCACATGTTTTCATACACATCTAATTTTGCGAAACAAGATGTTAGTTGATGTGTTCCCGAATGAGATCTTTCACATTGTTTAGTATATCCACTTACCTGTTCCTTTTCTGCATGTGCTTCTTAACATTACGAGTTTATTGGAACAAAATGCTAACCAAAAGACGTGTTCTACAGAGTGTTGTTTCACAGTGTTGAGTATACTGCCCTTCCCTCATGGTCCTTGTGCAAGTATTCATACAGTGCTAACTTAGTGAAACACGATGCTAATTGAATGATGCATTCCACACAGTGTTCTCTCACAGTGTTCGGGATTTCACAGTTACCTAACACTTCCTTCCATGTGTTTTTAAACATTACTAACATAGTGAAACAAGATGCCAACTAAAAAATGCCTTCCACACAGTGTTTTTTTCACAGAGTTCAGTAGAATGCTCCTCCCTCTATGGCTTCCGCACATGTTTTCAAACACTACTAACTTTGCGAAAGATGATGTTAGTTGAAGGATGCATTCCCCACTGTGTTCTTTCATAGAGTTGAGTAGATAACACTTAACTTATACTTCCCCGCATGTGTGTTGTAGCATTACTTCGTGGAACAACAATGCTAACTGAAAGATGCCTTCCGCACAGTGGTGTTTTTCAGAGCTGACAATAATGCACTTCTTTCATTGCTTTCTGCATATTTTCAGACTCTTCTAACTTAGTGAAACAAGATGCTAACTGAAAAATGCTTTCCTCAAGTGCTATTTTACCGAGTTTAGTATATAACATTTACTCTATACCTCTTTGCATGTGTTTTCGAAAATTACTGTCTAAGTGAAACATGTTTCTCACTGAATGATGCTTTCCGCATAGAGTTGTTTCACAGAGTTGAGTATAATGCACTTCCCTCTATGGCTTCAACACGTTTTCAAACTTCACTAACATCGTGGAACAAGATGTTAATTGAATGATGTATTCCCCACTGTGTTCTTTCACAGAGTTGAGAATATAATACTTATTCTTCCACGCCTGTGTTTTTTTTGGCATCACTAACATAGTAGAACAAGATGCTAATGGAATATGACCTTCTGTTCAGTGTAGTTATACTACACTTCCCTCAGTGTTTCCTGCATATGAAATATGTGAAAACGCAGGTGCGAAAGTATAAGGAACGTGTTATATCCTCATCTCTGTGAAAGAACACGGTGGGGAACACATCATTCAATTAACATCTTGTTTCACTAGGTTAGTAGTGTTTGAAAACATGTGTGGAGACCAATGCGGGACATGCAGTATACTCAACTCTGTGAG
The DNA here is from genome assembly GCA_028646485.1 of Cryptoprocta ferox. Taxonomy (NCBI): domain Eukaryota; kingdom Metazoa; phylum Chordata; class Mammalia; order Carnivora; family Eupleridae; genus Cryptoprocta; species Cryptoprocta ferox. Next base: position 12,704 of record JAQQST010000146.1, on the reverse strand, counting down.
GGAACACTGTGGTGGAAGGCATCGTTCAGTTAGCATCTCTTTTCACTGTGTTAGAAATGTTTGAAAACACATGCATGGAAGTATAAGGTAAGTGTTATATACTCAACTTTGTGAAACAACACAGAATTGAAACCATGTTTCCAATACTATCTCTTTTCACAAAGTTGGAAGTGTTTGAAAATCATATCGAGGCACTGGACAAAGTGTTGTATACTGAAATTGTGAAACAACAGTGTTGAAACCATCTTTCCACTGCCGTATTCTTTCACTATGTGAGAACTACTTGACAATTTCCCGAGGCCTATGTAGAAAGTGTTGTATACTCTACTTTGTGAAACAACACTGAGTTAAAACCATCTTTCAACTGACAGCTCGTTTCATCAAGTTAGAAATGTTTGAAAACCTATGCAGCACCTTGGAGGGAAGTGCAATACACTCAACCTTGTAAAACAACACTGAGTTGAAACCTCTTTATCTACCATCTGTTTTCAGAAGGAGAGAAGAATTTGAAAAAATCTATGTGAGGCCTATGCAGAAAGTGCCATATTCTCAACGTTCTAAAACAACATTTATTTGAAACCATCTTTCAACTACCATCTCTTATTAGTTTAGAAGGGTTTCAAAACCTGTAACAGGCATATGCAGAAAGTGCCTTATAATCAAATTGATGAAAAAATCCTGAGTTGAAACAAACTTTCAAAAATTTAGAACCGTTTAAAAACCTGTGTGGGGCCTATGAGGTAAGTGCCTTGTACTCAACTCTGTGAAACCTCATTTTTGGGAAACCAGCCTTCAACTAACATCTGGTTTCACTAAGTTAGGAGGATTTGAAAACCTATGCAAGGCCTATGCAGAAAGTGCCATATACTCAACTTTGTGAACATTGAGTTGAAACCATCTTCCATTGCCATCTCGTTTCACAAAGGCTGAATTCTTTGTAAACCTATGCGGAGCCAGTGTGGAAAGTGCCACATACTTAACTTTCTGAAAAACACTGAGTTGAAACCAACTTTCAACTGCCACCTTGTTTCACAAAGTTAGAAATGTTTGAAAACCTCTGTGGGACCTATTAAGTAAGTGTCTTATAGTTAACTCTGACAAACAACACAGTGGGGAAAACGTCCTTCAACTAACATCTGGTTTCACTAAATTCAAAATGTTTCAAAACCTATGTGAGGCCTATGAGGAAAGTGCTATATACTCAACTTTGTGAAACAACACTGAGTTGAAATCTTCTTTCAACTGCTATCTCATTTCACAAAGTTAGAACTGTTTGATAACCCATGCAGGGTCAATGTGGAATGTGCCATATACTCAATATTATGAAATAGCATTGAGTTGAAACCATCTTTCAACTACCGTCAAAAAGTTCAGTGTTTGAAAGTCTATGCGAGACCTCTGCGGAAAGTGCTATATAGTCAGCTTTGTGAAAGAACACTGAGATGAAGCCACCTTTCAACTGCCATCTCATTTTACAAAGTGAGAATGTTTCAAAACACAGGGCCAATGCGGAAAGTGACATAGACTCAACTTTATGAAACACTATGGGGAAAGAATCTTTCAAGTAATATCTTGTTTAACTAAATTCGAAGTGTTGGAGACCCAGGCAGGGCTTACAGGTAAAGTGGCATATACTCTACTCTGTGAAACACTATGGGGAAATATCTTTCAATTAACAGCTCGTTTCACCAAGTTAGGATTGTTTGAAAACCTATGTGGGGCTTATGTGTAAAGTGCCATTATACTCAATTCTGTCAAAGAGCACTTTGAGGAAACCACCTTTCAACTAACTTTTCATTCACTAAGTTAGAACTAGTGTTTGGAAACCTTTGCGGGGCTTATGCTGAACGTGCCATAGACTCAACTCTGTCAAGTTGCTTTTGGGGCATATCATCTTTCAACTAACATCATGTTTCACCAAATGGGAATTGTTTGAAAACCATTGCAGGGAATGACGAGGAAAGTGACCTATGAATATAATGTGAAAAGTTTTTGGAGAAATAATACTGTGAAAAAATACTGTCAAGAAACCACCTTTCAACTAACATCTTGGTTTCACTAAGTTAGAAGTATTTGAAAACTGATGTGAGGCCTCTGCAGAAGGTGCCATATACTCGTCTGTCAAACAACACTATGGTGAGTCCATCTTTCAAGAAACTTATGTTTCCTCTACATTAGAAGTGTTGGAAAACCTATATGGGGACCTATAGAGACAGTGACATTTTCTCCACTCTGTGAGAAAAACACATGGAGAAACCACCTTTGATCTAAAGTTTGTTTCACTAAGTTAGAAGTGTTTGAAACAGTAAGAGGTGAACTCTAAGGCAAGTGTCGTATACTCAACTGTTTTTACAAAGAAACACCACGGGGAAATCATTTTTACATTAACATTGTGTGTTTCATTGAGTGAGAGGTATTTGAAAACCTAAGCAGGGAACATCACGGAAAGTTCCCTAAATTCACCACTGTGAGGGGAAGATAACACCTTGGAGAATGCGTTTGTCAATTAACTTCTTGTTCTAGTGAACAAGTTGGAAGTGTTTGAAAACCTAAGCAAGAAATGATAACGGTAGTGTCATACACGCAACTCTGTGACAAAAACACGGTTGGGAAAGCCTCTTTCTACTAGTATCTTCTTTCACGAAGTTAGAAGTGTTTGAAAATCTAGACCTAAATGTATAATGACAGTGCTGTACACTCAACTCCTTGAAATAAACCAAAGGAGAAACCTTTTCAATGAATGTCTGGTTTCAAGGTGAGAGTTGTTTGAAATCCTTTCCAGAAAACTGTAAGAAAAGGGTCTTATCCTTAATTCTGAAGAAAAAACAGCAACAACGCTATCAAGGAACCATCTTTCGACCAACTGGTAGTTTCACTAAGTTAGACGTGTTGAAAAACCTATCCTGGGATCTCTAAAGAAAGTGCCTTATACTCATCTCTGTGAAATCACCGACTGGAGGAACCATCATTCAACCAATCCCTTGTTTCACGAAAAATGTTTGAAAACCTATGCGGGGAACTATGAGGAGAGTGACATGCACTCAACTTTCTGAAAAAACATAACGGAGAAATGACCTTTCCAATAATGTCTTGGTTCACTAAGTAAGCCGTGTTTGAAAATCGAGTCTTAAATGTAAAATGAGTGCTATATCCTCATCTCTTTGAATTAAAACCTTGTCGAGGAACCATCTTTCACCTAACGTCTTGTTCCAAAGTTAGAAGTGTTTGAAAACCTTTACTGGGAACTATAAGGAAAGGGCCATATACTCAAGTCTCTGAAAAAACACTGTGGGGAAACTGCCTTTCAAGCCATTTCTTGTTTCCCTTAGTTAGATATTTGAAAACGTGTACGAGGTATTATATGAGATGTGCCATATACTCTGTTCTGTGAAATGATACTGTGGGAGAAAGCCATGTTTCAAATAACTTCTTGTTTCACTAAGTAAGAAGTCTTTCAAAACCTATGCAGAACCTATAGGGGAATGGCATAGACTCACCGCTATGAAATCACATTGTGGAGGAACCATCTTTCAACTAATTTCTAGTTTCACTACGTACCAAGTGTCGGGAAATCTATGCAGGCAACTATGAGGAAAGTGCCATATACCTAACTCTGTGAAAAAACGCCGTGGAGAAACAACCTTTCAACGAGCATTTTGTTTCACTGCCTTAGAATTGGTTGTAATGTAAGTGGCGAGCTCTAAACCAAGTGCTTAGAGTCGTGCCATATTCAACTCTGTCAGACAACAGTGTGGAGAAACCATTTTTAAACTAACACCGTGTTTCATTGCGTGACAAGTGTTTGAACACCTGTGCAGGGAAGGATCAGGGAAGTCCAAATACTCAACTCTGTGGAGAAAGCTTCTTTCAACTAACCTCTTCTTTCCCCAACTGAGAAGTGTTTGAAAATCTAGGCCTAAATAGAGGATGATAATGCCCTACACTCAACTACTCGAGGTAAAACCGTGGATTAAAACCATCTTTCAACTAGCATCCTGTTTCACTATGTTAGAAGTGTTTGAAAACCTGTGCGAGGAACTCTAAGGAAAGGGCCATTACTTCAACCCTGTGTCAACAACAGTGTTGAGAAACTGCCTCTCAACTAACACACCAAACTATCATCTTGTTTCACATACACCACACTATTACCAACATTTAGCCAACGCTCACCAAGTTCTACTCACCAAACACACTCCACACACCTACCTCTTACACACCACAGACACTACACTTCAAACTCCCACAGTGCCTAGGAAACACATAAACACCAAACATATCCCACGCAGACAAAACATGGCACACCACACTGCAAGTACCACACACATTCAAACTTCCTGTGTACATTTTTATATTGCTTCAAAATGTCTTCGGATGCACACCCCATATATAAATGACATGCAGAACTTACATGTAACATACCCATCCCACTACATCACAAAATATCCAGCACACAGTCCAAACACCACACACACACACACACACACAACCCACACGACCTATACAGCACACGTAGTCCACACACACACTTCACGTATACCATGCACAAAAATGCACACACCACGCATACACCAGAGACATACTGCTTATAAACCACACACACACACACACCCTTTCCATTCACCTAACAAACACAACACCCCAGTGCTCCACATATACCCTGCTACATCTCTGCTGCCCCTATCTGCTGATGGGATGGCAGGAAAGACATCCACAGCCAGGGCTTTCCCTTTCTATTTGACGGAATAATGGAGGCCTCATGATGACAGTGCTTTGCGTGTGTCCTGGAGAGAGGTCCCTTTCCCAAAACCCATGACTGTTTCTAATACCTGAGACAGCCACCTTGCTAAAAGATTGTGCTAGTCACTTCATTCATAACAGTCTCCCATTCCCATCTCTAATGAAGAATTCTAGCTCCCTGACTATCATCATGAACCCCTTTCCTCTGGTTTCAAAGGAGTTTCTCCCTGGAGTTCATCCCAAATTAATCTCTCAGAGGAACATCCTCTGCTTTCCAGTGGAGAGTGTGGTGAAGTCCTTGTAAGTGTGCAATGGGTGTTGTAACAGGACCCCCCCTCATCTGGTTTCAGAAGTATATGGATATCACGAGGCATGGGTCATTGGAAGATGCCCAGGGGAGAATGTTTGCCTGTATGCTGGGCCAGAGGTTGCAGGAGAGAGCTGACCTCCTTTATGGGCTGAGAAAAAATCAAGTGAGACATCTCCTTTACAGATGGATGCAATTCCCACCTCCTACTCATTTTCTTCCCATGGCTATGTTTTTAAATACATTTTTGTTCAGACATAGGGTGCCACTCACTCAGCTGGCACCCTGAGGTAGGCCACAGACTCCCACTTTGGTCCTGTGCTCAGTGAGGGCATTCAGGCTCTTCTATACCAAAGGAACTATGGCCTCTGAGTGGGTGGTGCTTGGCCTGCTCTGGGATAGAATGTGAAGGGGAGAGACCCTGTTTCACTCATCTGCTTGAGTTGCCTTCATTCTGAGAAGCAGACATTGTGCACATGGGCAGTATGAACAAGGAGTCGATCAGCACGAGAAGAGCCTGGTCCAAGAATAGGGATTGAAGTCCTTGGTCCAGACTCCTGAGCAAGAGCCAGCAGAACCCAATAGCTACAGCTCAAACACTGCTGCCTCCAACAACTGATGGAAATACTGGAAGGGACAGACAAAGCCAGAAATCTCTGGCTCCTGAAGAAAGACTGCAGACTTCTTGAAAAGAAGGCTCCTGCGCATAGATCTTCAGAGAGCCCCCCTTTGCCTCAACCCACAGGCATTTCTTATTCCTGATACAACCAGGTCAATAGGACATTGTGATGGTTGTTTCAATCTCCACATTCTCCGTATGTCAGCTCTAATGAAGAGCACTGGCACTCTGTGTCTCCACTTATACATCTTGGCTTTCTTTCTGGGTAAAAGAAACCAGTGTCTGAGAGAGACACTGTCTTCTTTCAAGTTGGAGTCTGCCAGTGTCCATGTTATGGTGATATAGGTTTTGGTTGGGCCCCTTTCAATTTGCTATCAGAAATGTGTGGTCAACCCAAACCCTAGGGTTTTTTAAGGTGCCCAGAGAGAATGCTGGTGGGCAGGCTAAGCCACCGGTTAGAGGCAGATCCCGCTTCCTATGTGGGACAAAAGAAAGGGAAGGCAGAGATCTATTTCCTAGATTTGACGAATGCCCATTTGAGATGCAGGACCATGACTCACCTCGTAGTGGTTCCCATCCAATTGTGGTTTTCTACCTTGTTCTCGGTTCACACACCAAGACCAAGGTGGCTGTCCTGTGCCAACCAAGGTCCAAAGTTTGGAGTTGAGGTTCCAGGCCTTTCTTGAGCCAATGCAGAGCTCTCAGTGTCGGGTACCTGAGAGGACAGCTAGCACACCTGTCCCTGAGCCCTAGGTGCATAGCAGATCACAGTCTCATGGGAATGGGGAGCCACATGGACCCTGGACCGTAATTGACTGAGATACCCTCATTTGGAAGAAAAGAAGGACTTTGAATATGCACCATGCTTCATGAACTGATCAGCACACAAAAGGCCTTTTGAACCACTGGTGCACCATAACCTCGTTCAAAACTCTTGATCATCACAGGGAAGCATATTCGTCATGACTCAGAATAACTGCTGCCCCTGTCTACTGACACGATGTTCAGAAGGACAACAGAAGCCAAAGCTTCCCTCTATTTCTTAAAGGATCATGTGGGTCTCTTGCTCACAGGGCTCCAAGGGACATCCTTTGAGGTACTCCTTTAGCCAAGCTGACAAAGCGTTCTTCTGATGCCTGAACAAGCCAGCATGCTAATATATGGTGCTGGTCAGACCGTTCTAAATATTTCCCAAATCTCCTCCTTAACGAAGAACTCTGGCCCTCAGAGGACCAAGTTTCAGAACACTGTTTTATTCTCCACCATGGTTCCTCTTGGGACCCCCACCACTTCAGTCCCTCAGAGTCATAGCACTGGCTTGCAAATGTCCAATGTGGACCAGGCTTTGTGACTTATGGGACAGGTTGAGCCAAAGGGGCCCTGGCATTTAGGTTTCAGGAATCCAAAGACCTCTAGAGCCCTAGGCCATTCGAAGGGGGCCAGGCGAGAACTGTTTGTGTGGAGGCTGGGCCAGAGGTATTGGGGAGGGGCACGTGGCCTCCCTGCCTAGGGACAATGAAGTTTAACGTGTTTGGTCCAGGCTGGAGCCATTCCCTTTCCTTTACTGTCATGATGACTCATCTTTGTTCAGCCTGAGGACTCCTGGAGCTGACCCTCAGTGGGCATCAAGGGGTGGGGGTCGGGTTGCCACTTGGTCTGGTGCTTAGTGACAGCCCTGAGCATTGGCTATCCCAAAGGAGACTAGCACTCCAGTCCCTGAGTTTGGTGATTGGCTGTTTGTAGCAAGGAGTCAGGGAGGGGAGCCAGCCTGCGGGACCTTCCTTCTGAAAAGCCGACAGTTCACACAGGAGCAGGAGGCTCCAGAAGCTGGTCTGCAAAGAAAGAGCCCCTTACAGCAAGAGGGCTCCAGTGCCCCTTTCCACCCTTTAGAGGAAGACCTGGGGGGCACCTGAAGGCTACAGCACTGTCACCGCTCATTCCATTCAATCGTGAGAAAGGCAAGTCAGGCCAGGCAAAAGCCCAGGCCTCTCCTTGTCCTTGTGAGGGAAGGAGACAGACTTGGGGCTTTCAGGACTCCCAGATGTGGACGCTAGATTGCGGCGTTGCCTAAGCCTTGTGTGCCTAAGCCTGTTTTTTCTTCCTCTTCTTCCCCTAACCAGGTTGCCAGGAACTGTTGCTTGGACCCTTCCTTCTCCACATAATTCCCCTTCCAATCTCTTAAGGGCTCTGACCCTCTCTACCCACCTTGACATGTCTTTTCTCTCTTGCAGAAACAAGTTTCATCCCACAATCCCTTCATTGTCTCTGTCTCACGGTCATATCCTGTCTTCCACCTGGGAGTCAGTCTCTGTCTTGGAGACTGTCAGAGAGATTTTGTCCCCAGGGCTCCATCTTTATTAATTCAGTGGGCTCCAGCAATATGTGGTCATTCAGAGACCCAGGCCAATGGAAGGGTCCGAACAGAGAATGTTTATGTGTAGGCTGGGCGAGAGATTTGGGCACGGAGCAGGCCTTCTGGACCAAGGGCAAATGAAATAAGACACCTTCTTCCCATGTGGATCCCAATTACCTCTGGATATGTCGCGTTTGGCCCCCCTTGTGCCCGTTTCCTTCGCTTTGCTGCATTTTTGTCCTTTCTTTTGACCCTTAGGCACTATGGAGATATCAGAAACTCGGGTAGCTCTCCCGGGTAGGCATCACACTCCTACCTGCTCCTGTGCTCAGTGAGAGCTCTCAGGCTCTGAACTAACATAGGAAAGATGGCCTTTATTCCCTGGAAAATTGATGATTGGCCTGCTGTGGTATGGAAGAAGGGGAACCAGCTTGCCTCACTGTCATGGATGATTGTGTTGCCTTCATTCTGAGAAGTAGACAGTTTGCACATGAGCAGCGTGGACAAGGAGAGGGTCCACAAAGAGCATAGGGCAAGCCCTGTCCAGGAACAAGAATGATTTCCTTGTTCCACACTACTGAGTCAGAGCCAACAGAACTGAATACCTAGAGCTCAAAACTGTGGCCAACATCAACGGAGAGAACATGTGGGAGGGGGCGACAGACATAGCCAGAAATCTCTGTCTCCTAAAATCAGAATGCAGGGTTCCCAGGTATCTTCCTTCAGAGGGTTCCCTTGGCCTAAGCCCAGAGCCCACAGGCGTTTCTTATTCCGGATACAACAGGGTCGATAGGAGACTGTGTTGGGTACTTATTCTCAAATTTCTCCACATCTCCTGTGTGAGGAAGAACTCTGGCAGTTTGTGTCTCCATGTCCATCACTTACCGTTTTCATGAAAAGCGGTGTTGCATGGAATTTATCAGAGCCCATGACTTTGAATAATAGCCTCTTCTTTCAGCACCGGATGAAATGTGTCCTTGTGGTTATGATACATGTATTACAATGGGCCCCCTCTCAATTTGGCTTCAGAATGATGTGACCGTCTCCAAACATACAGTGTGTGAAGGTTCCCAGGCAACATGCTTGTGTGTAGGCTCAGCCAGAACTTAGGGGTAGATCCTGCTTCATGTGTGCTTAAAGGGTGAGGGAAGATAGATATCTCTTGCCTCGATTTGACCAGTGGCCTTTTGAATGCAGAACTTTGACTCACCTGGTAGTCATTCATACCCCATTTCTGGTTTTCTAACTTGCACCAAGACCGTGGGGCTGTCCTCTCTGCAAGCAAGTTCCAAGGATGGACATGTAGGTTCCAGAACATTCCTGAGTCAAGGCAGGGCTCTCAGAATGTGTGATCGCTGAAAAGAGCTCTACATTCTGTCCTTGAGCCCTTAGTTCCCAGCAGGCTACTGTATCATGGGAATGGGTAGCCACATGGGCTCCCGATCCCAGTTGATGGACATGCCCTCATACGGAAGAAGTGACAGACTGTGCACATGCAGCATGCTCCATGACCTGACCAGGGCACAAAAAGGATGTGTGCTTTTGAATCTTTCCTGCACAAGGCCTTGTTCCTACCACTTGATCCTCCCATGGAAGCACATTATTTAGTGTCACTAGGGCCCTTATCTTCTGATATGATGGGCAGAAGCACACAAAAAGCTACTGCTTCCCTCTACTTCTTAAGGGAGAATGTGGGTCTCTTGCTCACAGGGCTCCAAGGGGCTCCCTTTGGACAACTGCTGTAGCCATATCCCACAAAAGGCTTTCTGATTTCTGAGCAAGCCAGTTTGCAAATATATTGTGCTAGTCAGCTTCTTCTAAACAGTAACCAAGTCTCATCCTTCATGAAGAACTCTTACCCTAGGCTTATCAAGTCTCGTGACATTGCTTTGATCCATCAAAGTTGGTCTTGGGCTCCATACAAATGGAGTCTTGCACAGTAATTGATCCACCTTGCAATTATCCAATGTGGACCAGCCCTCGGGACTGTGGAACAGGTTGAGGTAAGGGGATGGCATCTTTGTTTCAGGACTACATGGACATCCAGAGACTTAGGGCATGGAAAGCGGTCCAGCTGAGATCTGTTTGTGTGGAGGATGGGCCAGGGGGATTAGGCCCGAGTTGGCCTTAATGCTGGGCCTAGGCGACATGAGGTTTACCATGTCCCATCCACATCGGTCACGTTCCCATTGGATGGAAATCTTGCACACTTAGGTCTTGGCCCCAGTCATTCACTTTCCCTTAATGTCATTGTTCACGCTGACAAAGCGTGGAGCTGGCACTCACTCAGCAGGCAATAAGGGGTGGGCGTGGGCTACCCACTGGATCCCATGCTCACTGACAGCCCTGAGCATCAATTATCCCAAAGGACAATAGCCCTCCTATCACTGAGCTTGGTGATTGGCTGTTTGTAGCAAGAGTTGGGGAGAGGGGAGCAAGCTTGCCTAATTGCTCTGCCTGACACAGGGGCCTTCCTTCTGAAAAGCCGACAGTTCACACAGGAGCAGGAGGCTCCAGAAGTTCGGGAGCCCAGAAAGAGTCTTTTACAGCAAGAGGGCCCCAGTGCCCCTTTCCACACGTTGGAGGAAGACCTGGGGGGCACCTGAAGGCTACACCACTGTCACTGCTCACTGCATTCAAACATGGGAAAAGCAAGACAAGCAGACAAAGTCCTGGGCTGTCTACATCCTTGTGAAGGAGACAGGTTTGGTGATTTCAGGACTCCCCGATGCGGACGCTAGAGGGCACTTTTCCTTAAGGCTTCTGGTGTTTTTTTCTTCTCCTAGCCAGGTTGCCAGGAGCTGGTGCTGGGCCCTTTTTTCTGCATAGATTTCCTCTTCCAATCTCGGAAGGGCTCAGACCCTCTTTATCCACCTTACACATCTTTGCTCTTTTGTAGACACAAGCTTCTTCCCACAATCCGTTCAGTCAGTGCTCCAGAGTCATATCCTCTCCCTTCCTGCTGGGAGGTTCTTCCAGTCCCTTTGCCTGGGTGAGATATTCTAGCCACAGGGCTCTTTCTTCATTACTTCATTGGGTTTCAGAAGTATGTGGCCGTTCAGAGGCCCTGGGAATTTGAAGGCGCCCAGCAGAGGATGTTTCTGTATAGACCAGGGCAGACATCTGGGCAGAGACCTGGACTCCTTGTGGGCCAAAGGCCAATGAATGAAGACAACTTCTTTCCATGTAGATCCCAAAGCCTGCTGGAAACTATTGAACTTTGGCCCTGCTTGAGCCCATTTCCTTCACCTTGCTTCATTTCTGACAATGTTTTTTTTCTCCCTTGGGATCCATCGGTCCATCACTCATGCAGCCGGTGCCCCATGGTAGGCCACAAACTCCCACTCTGCTCCTGTGCTCGTGGAGAGGTATCAGGCTCTGATCTAACAAAGGAAAGAAGGCCTTTACTCCCGAGTGTGTGGTGATTGGCCTGCTGGGGTCTGGAAGGGGAAGGCTAGGTAGCCTCCCTCACGGACCTGGATGATTGAGTTGGTTTCATTCTGAGAAGCAGTTTGCACATGGGCGCTATGGATCACCATGGGGTCAACACAAGGAAAGAGGGAAGAGGGGAAAAAAGTCATTGTTCCAGAGTCTTGAGCAACAGTCAGGAGAACCCAGTAGCTACAGCTCGACACCGGTGCCTCCATCAACTCTTAGAAAAAGTGGGAGGGAGAGACATAGCCAGAAATCTCTGGCTCCTGAGGACAGAATGCAGGCTTCTTGCTGACAGAGATCCCGCTGTAGTGGTTCACACAGTTCCTTTGCCTAACCCCGTAGGCATTTCTTATTCCACATACAACCAGTTGATAGGAGTTTCTGCTGGATACTTCCTTCTCAATATTTCCCACATCTCGTATGTGATGAAGAACTCTGGCCCTCCATTTCTCCATGTCCACCCATTACCCTGTAATTGTTTGAATAAGATTCTGAATGGAATGTATTCAGAGCCATTGTCTTAGAGGAATATTCTCTTCTTTCAGCTTGTGAGCCTAGAGGAGTCCCTGTGATGGCGAGATATGTATTGCAAAGGGTCATGCTCAATCTGGTTCCAGAACGATGTGACCATCGCCAAACCTATGGTGTGTTAAGGTGCCAAGGCAGAAGACTTGTGGGTAGGCTCAGCCAGAGGTTAGGGGTGAATCCCACCATGTCTGTATGAAGATGGGAGGGAAGATAGACATCTCCTTCCTTGATATGACCCATGTCCATTTGAACGCAGAACTTTGACTGGCCTGGGAGTCCTTAGTAACCATTTGTTGTTTTCTTTCTTTTTCTTTTTCTTTATTAACTTTATAGTTTATTGTCAGGTTGGTTTCCATATAACACCCAATGCTCTTCCCCACAAGTGACCTCCACCATGACCATCACCCTGCTTCCCCTTCCCCCTCCCCCTTCCGCCCTCAGTTTGTTTTCAGTATTCAAGAGTCTCTCGTGCTTTGTCTCCTTCCCTCTCCCTCTTTTTCCTCCTTCCCCTCCCCATGGTCCTCTGTTAGGTTTCTCCTCTTAGACCTATGAGTGAAAATATATGATATCTGTCCTTTTCCGCCTGACTTATTTCGCTTAGCATGACACCCTCGAGGTCCATCCACTTTGCTACGAATGGCCAGATTTCATTTTTTCTCATTGTCAGGTAGTATTCCATTGTATAGATAAACCACATCTTCCTTATCCATTCATCAGTTGATGGA
>JAQQST010000145.1:0-15304 GCA_028646485.1 Cryptoprocta ferox | reverse complement strand
CGGCCAATTAATCTTTGACAAAGGAGGAAAGAGTATCCAATGGGAAAAAGATAGCCTCTTTAATAGGTGGTGCTGGGAGAACTGGACAGCAACATGCAGAAGAATGAAACTAGACCACTCTCTTACACCATACACAAAAATAAACTCAAAATGGATGAAGGACCTGAACGTGAGACAGGAAACCATCAAAACCCTAGAGGAGAATGCAGGAAACAACCTCTATGACCTCAACCGCAGCAATTTCATCAGCGACACATCCCCAAAGGCAAGGGAATCAAGAACCAAAATAAACTATTGCGACCTCATCAAGATAAAAAGCTTCTGCACTGCAAAGGAAACAACACGAAAACTAATAGGCAACCGACAGAATGGGGAAAGATACTTGCAAATGACATATGAGATAAAGGGCTAGTATCCAAAATCTACAAAGTACTCACCAAACTCTACACCCAAAAAACAAACAATCCAGTGAAGAAATGGGCAGAAGACATGAAGAGACACTTCTCCAAAGAGGACAGCCAGATGGCCAACAAACACATGAAACGATGCTCAGCATCACTCATCCTCAAGGAAATACAAATGAAAACCACACTGAGATACCACCTCACGCCAGTCAGAGTGGCTAAAATGAGTAACTCAAGAGTCTATAGATGCTGGCGAGGATGTGGAGAAATGGGCACCCTCCTACACTGTTGGTGGGAATGTAAACTGGTACAGCCGCTCTGGAAAACAGTGTGGAGGTTCCTCAAAAAACTATCAATAGAACTCCCCTATGACCCAGCAATAGCACTGCTCGGGATTTACCCAAGGGATACAGAAATGCTGATGCATAGCGGCATATGTATCCCAATGTTCATAGCAGCACTTTCAATAATAGCCAAATCATGGAAAGAGCCTAAATGTCCATCAACTGATGAATGCATTAGGAAGATGTGGTTCCTCTATACAATGGAATACTACATGGAATGAGAATGAATGAAATCTGGCCATTCGTAGCAAGGGGATGGACCTCGAGGGTGTCATGTTAAGCGAAATAAGTCAGGTGGAGAAGGACAGATACCGTATGGTTTCACTCATAGGTCTAACAGGAGAAACCTAACAGAGGACCAGGGGGAGGGAAGGAGGAAAAAGAGGGAGAGGGAGGGAGACAAAACATGAGATTCTGTTGAATACTGAAAACAAACTGAGGGCGGAAGGGGAAGGGGGAAATGTAAAGGGGGTTGATGGTCATGGTGGAGGTCACTTGTGGGGAAGAGCACTGGGTGTTATATGGAAACCAATCTGACAATAAACTATAAAGTTAAAAATAAATAAATAAATAAATAAATAAATAAATAAATAAATAAATAAAACTCATTACTCAGTAAGACAAAGAATGCAACATAAAACAGAGGCAAAAGATTTGAACAAGCTTTTCCCCAAAGATAGATAAATACACAAATAAGCACATGAAAAGATCCTCATCACATTAATTATTAGAGAAACGCAAATGGACACCACAATAGATATCACACTACATGCCTAGGAAAATGGCTACAGTTTAAAAGTCTGAAAATTCTATGTGTTGTAAAGCTGTGGAACAACTAGAATTCTCAAAATCACTAATGGAAATGCAAAACTGTACAGCTGTTTTGGAAAACCAGTTTAGTAGTTCCTTATAAATTTAAACACATACCATATGTGTATGTTATTTACCCATAAGAAGTGAACACATAAATCTACAGAAAGACCTGTATGTGAATATTTATAGCAGTTGTATTCATAATGGCCCAAAACTGGAAATCACCAAAATATCCATCTACTGGTGAATAAACAAATTGTGGCATATTCTGTAGAATGAAATACAGCTCAACAATAAAGTGAAAGCAACTGTTGATACATATAACAAAGATGAATTTCAAAAGCATTATGCTAAGGGAAAGAAGCCAATCACAAAAATTGCATTTATATAACATTCTGGAAGAGGAAAACTGCAGAACAAAAATCAGATGGATGGTTGCCATGAGCTGAGGGTAGAGGAAGGGAAGTGACTATAAAAGGATATGAGGCAACTTTGGGGGCTATAGAAATATTCGATACCTTGACTTTAGTGGTCATTGTACAACTATATAAACTACTCAAAGGTAATGGAGTAGTGTATATGAGAATACTGTATAAACGAGGGTGAATTTTACTAAGTAATTTACTAAGTCAATAATTCGAACTTAAAAATAAAAAGTAATTGCTACTCAGTAAAAAAAAAAAAAAAGAAAGAAAAGAAAAAGCAATCTCCAGGGGCACCTGGGAGGCTCAGTCTTAAGCATCCAACTTCAGCTCAAGTCATAATCTCACGGTTTGTGAGTTCAAGCCGCATTGGACTCTGTGCTGACAGCTCAGAGCCTGGAGCCTGCTTTGGATTGTGTGTCTCCCTTTCTTTCTGCCCCTCCCCCTACTCGAGTTCCGTATCTTTCTCTCTCTCTCAAAAATAAATATTAACATTTTTTTAAAAAAGAAGGAAATCTCCATTCTACGTGAACTTGTACAAAAAACTGAAGAGAGAACAATTCCCAATTCATTCTACGAGGCCTGCATTATCATGATACCAAAATCAGACAAAGACATGATGAGAGAAAAGGTCTATAGATTAACATCCCTCATGAACACAGAAGAATTCTAAAGAAAATTTTAGCAAATCAAACTTAATGATATATGGAAAGACAATGCATCATAACCAAATGGGTTTTATTCTAGAAAAGCGGGTTTGGTTTAATATATGAAAAATCAGTGTAATTCACCACATTAGCAAACTGAAAACGGGAAAAGTATATGATCACTTCAGTAGATGCAGAAAAAGAATTTGTCAAAACCTAACATCCATTTCTGATTTAAAAGAATTCTCGAGAAATTAGAGAGACATGGAGAGTCTGGAAGAGAAGAGAATCGGGAGGCAGGGAGGCCAGGGAGGAAGTTAAAGACACAGTTAAAGTAGGAGGTGCTGAAAGTCTGAGTGAAGACAGTGTCTGTGAGGACAGAGGGGAGGAAGGGAACCTGGGTGGTATTTCCAGAGGTGGATTTGATAGGACTAGGTGACTAATAAGCCATCAAAAGTCAGAGGGAAAGAGGAGTCAGATAACCTCAAGATTTCAAAGTGTGAGTTGTTTGGGTGAAGGTGTGCTGTTACGTCTTAGAGAACACAGAAGACAAGATGTCTGCATGTGAAGGGTAGTGTCTTCAAGAGGTTGGAAAGGCACAGAATAGTGAGTTCCATTTTGAGTGATCTGTTAGGGGCCTGTCGAGCTGCCCAGTGAACAGCTGGAACCAGGGTAGAGTAAACTTGCTAATGATGACATCCCTGTGTCCCAGGGCAAAGAACCAACCTGTCAGCCATCTTGGTCTGGTCCTGATTCAACAGGTCAGGATTCGTTACTATTTCTCCCAACTTTATGCTGATTGTGAAGACTTGGGGTCATGAAATAATGAGCCCCCTGTTTTTAGGTCTTAATCATTAAAAAATTTTTAACATTTATTTTTTATTTTTAAATATAATTTATTGTTAAATTGGTTTCCATACAACACCCAGTGTTCATCCCAAGAAGTGCCCTCCTCAATGCCCATCACCTACTTTCCCCTCTGCCCACCCCCCATCAACCCTCAATTTGTTCTAGGTATTTAAGAGTCTCTTCTGGTTTGAGAGACAGAGAAAGAGTGTGAGCAGGGGAGGTCTGTCTGGCAGAGAGAGAAAGGGAGTTACAGAATCTGAAGCAAGCTCTGGACTCCAAGCTGTCAGCACAGAGCCCAATGCGGGGCTTGAACTCACAAACTGTGAGATCATGAAGGTCTTAATCTTTTAGAGCAGAAGGGAAACGAAGATTTCACTTAGCCTAGGGCCACACTATGGCCTGTGAGGCCCAGCTGAGGATCAGTTGAGAGGAAGTGGGGAGTCTCATCCCTAACAGTTCTTGTTAGGAGAAGGATGGGGCTGAAGGTGGAAAGGGGAGGGCATTTCTGGAGGAGGGTTGGTGTTAAGCTGTCGCATTGTAAATCTCTGTTCTCATTTTCTCTGCAGTGGCTGTAAATCTAGCTGAAGACACAGCCCATCCTAAACTTGTCTTCTCCCAGGAAGGGAGATGTGTGAAAAATGGAGCATCAACCAGTTCTTGGCCATTGTTTTCCTCAGCATGGGGCTACGTTAGTGGATGGAGGACCCCTCCAAAGACCACACAGTCTGTGGAAAGATTTCAGCACTTATCTTGTGTTTTGGGAAAAAACATTTTCACTTCAGGGAAACATTACTGGGAAGTTGAGAACCGAGATAGCCTGGAGATTGCCGTGGGGGTGTGTCGGGAGGACATCATGGGGATTGTTGATAGTTCAAAAATGTCCCCTCATGTGGGAATCTGGGCTATTTGTTGGAGTTCTGCTGGCTACCGGCCCCTAATAAGCTTTTCTGTAAGTCCTATCAAGCAAGAGCCTGCTCTTCACCGGGTGGGAGTTTTCCTAGATCACGAGGCTGGGGACATCTCCTTCTACAGTGCTGTGGATGGAGCGCATCTACACACTTTCTCTTGTCCTCGCATCTCCTGCCTCCGGCCATTTTTTTGGTTGAGTCCGTTAGCATCCTTAGTCATCCCAGCAGTGACTGGTGGGAAATGAGGCTGTTCTTCCCCTGTCCAGGAATCTCTGTCTGTACCCCAGCCTGGGGACATGGATCCCTTGGCCCTTTTCTTTCACTCTTTACATACTTGTCCAGGTAGCATGTCAGTACTGTCCATTCAGATTCCAGTTTGACGTCTTATTCAACTCCCTGCATGTGCTGTGCACAGACAAGTATGGTGGACTCTGTTGGTGGCCTTTCCAGTACCCACTCGCTCCACGACCTTCCTTCTTTTCTGGTTCTTCCTCATTGAACTGTTTGCTATGCACCCTCCCCGTGCTTCAGGAGAGGCACTTCTCCCCCATGCGAGGCAATTCTGGCCAATGAGCTGGGATGAGAAATGTTCCAAAATGCTCTGGAGAAAGATTTTGTAGCTTTAAAAAAGAGGTGTTTGAGGAGACAGCCCCTCTTCTGACGTTAGCAGCTGTCTTGAAACTGAGCAGAGCGCAGTGACAGTGGAAAGGAAGGAAGAAGGAACGTGGGCTTCGTTGTCATTGTTGGACTGTTGGAATTTCTTTAATCCTCAATTTCTTGTCAGAGGAGGTTATTGCTCCCTTAATGTATAAGGCAATTCAGGTTGCGTTTTCATATAGGATGGTCTCTTTTCCTGAAACTTGACGATTTGTACTCTGTTTCTGCTCAGTCATGTAATTCCTCTGCTCTCCAGTAAGTATGGATACCTCCCACTTTCGTGATCAGAAAGTTGAGGGAATCTTCCCTTACTCTGCCCAGGCTGTGCCTCTTCTTCACCCGACCACATCTGTGCCCTCAAGTGTTCATTATGTTTCCATCTGTAAAATTCTTATGTTGTGTATGCAGGATATTAACATCACACCTAAAATGTTGGGAGACTTGCTTAGTATTCACACCACACTTCTGGTGTCTTCAGTAATGCTCTCCTACGACTCCCACAGAAACTCGGTGTGAGATGGAAATTAAAATCCTCTTTTTACAAGTAAGAAAACAGACCTTTGGGGTAACTCACTCGGTACTGTTTAGCTGGCAAATGGGAGAGTGTTGGGATTAAATCCAGATCGGTCTGAGGTAAAAGCCTGTGCTCTTTTCTGGTCTTTGTAAGCTTCTGGTCTTTGTAATGCTCTCTGTAAGTATTTATTGAATGCAGATTGCAAGTCAGCATCATCTTTGTGTTGGGTGTTTATTTTGTTATACATTTTTAATCCACGTATATGTGTTTTCCCTCATTTTATCTTTGTTCTCTAGAGTATAAGCTCTCAGGATTGTGATTGGAACTGGGTATTTTAAAAAATAATGATTGTTTCTCTCTGGTCATAAAAGTTTTCCATTTATGGTAGAAAATTTGGAACATAGAAAAAGTGTAAAGAAGCTGAAAGTTATTGATAGTCTCACTACTTCTAACATTGTAACATGTTTCCTCCCAGACTTCTGTAGACTTTCTGGCAGTGATTTGATAGGGCTTCTTATAAAACTTCCAGTGCCCTCCCTAACCCTTCTTTCTCTCCTATGTCCCTGCCCATCTTGGCTTGTCTTCCTCTTCAGCCTGAGCAACCCCCGCATTCAATGATTTCTGCTGAATTCTCCTTAATTTTCCAAAGTACTTGCTGTTAGGAGTTCAATTGTATCCTCTAAAAAGATAGGTTGTGGTCCTACCTGTGAGTATTGACCTTATTTGGAAATTAAGATGAGGTCATTAAGGTGGGCCCTAACCCAATATAACTGGCACCCTAATAATAATAGTAATAATAATCTGCAGTCCGCATGGAGGTGCCATGTGAAGACACAGAGGGAAGATGGCTGTGGGAGAGATTGGTGTCATTCTACCACAAGCCAGCTAAGGGCTGCTAGAAGCCGGAAAAGGCAAGGAAGAACCCTTCTCTAGAAGCTTTCGGAGGAGCGCGGCCCTGCCAACCCCTTGATTTCGGACCTATAGCCTCCAGAACTGTGCGATGATAAACTTTGGTATTTTAAGCCCCTGGTTTGTGGCTTGTTATGGAGCCCTAGGAAGCAAATACACTTGTCCATCGGGACTTCTCCAGTGCCTACATTGTTTGTTTCCAGTCCTTGGGAAACTCATCACTACCCTTCTTTCATCCTCCTCCTGAGCTGTTGAGCCAGGTTAACTGGTTCTGCTACCAAGTCTTGCTGTCTGACTTCAAGTGGGCTCCTTGAGCTGCTTAGTGAACAAACTTTATTTTTTCATCCCTTGACTTCCTCTTACATCTCTGGTGGCAGTGATTCCAGACCGTTTCCTCCTCTCAAGGCTTCATGAGCCCTCCTTCATACTACTGTATGGGAGGGAAACTGCCTGTCTTAGGTTCAGCTGGGCCTCTAACAAGAAGTCAGATTAACAAGAGAGAAACAGTTTATTAATACACGCAGCACACACCATGCAGGAGAAACCTAAAATGAAGAGTAACTCAAAGTGGAGGCTTAGAATTCTGGCTTACATAGTACCTCTAACAAATAACAATACATTTGTGGAGAGATGACAGGATGAAGGAAGAATGTCTTAGCCTTTGGGGTGTGGCAGTCTGTGGGAAGGTAAATGCATGTGAGGAAACTAATGGAGGAAATGTTTGTTTGCAGATTCCTCTTTGGTGTTGTCTCCAGCAAAAGGAGAATGTATATCCTGTCTGCAGGCAGAAAAAGGGGAGCTTTTTCTGGGTTTGCTGCTCTTAATTGCCTTCAGCTCAAAATAATTTTTATGCCAAAGAGGCATATTTTGGGCTGACACATTCTGGTTTCCTTCACTATTATTAAAGAACTTGCATCTTTTACTGAGAAGAATATTCTTCTCTTACTCTACCTATTTTATTAAAAAAATTTTTTTGCCTCTTTTGTGAGTCTTGATATTGGCTCCTCTCAGGTATAGGATGGGACACAGGTACCAGATTTACTAAAAATGACATAAACTCTTATGATGCTTCTAATGTACAAACAGTATTGAGAATAAACTTGTAATAGTTTTCAGTGTTACTTAGGGATTTTTCTGAGTCTTTACTATGTTAACATGTTATGATGTATTGGAAGAGGTATTTATTACACAGGATTTCTCAAGCTTATTTCACTACAAAAACTAACTGAGGGACTAGCTCAGAGACTTCCCAGAAGATGGTTTGGTAACAACTATTTATCCTACGCTTTCTCCAGATGATCTTGACTCTCTCATATTTCAACCTAGACTTGCACTGCCCCACCCTGAAAGTTGGTGGGTACATGCATAGGTGCTCTAAGCACAGATGTCTACGCTTGTGTGACAGTGGATAAGGCTCTGCTAAAATCTTTCCTCCTGGAGACTGACTGGGCTTTTGTTATGTAGAGCATTCTAGGCACATTTTTCAATGATTTCTATTCCTCCCCCTCCTGGCTCTGGCAGGAGGTGATCTTTCTCAACTTTTCATTCTGAGAATTTGATGGAGTTCCTGGAGGTAAACCCATGAATATTTGCTCTCCAACCCCCAACGCTGCAGCTCCCTGAAGTTTCTCACCCTTAAGTTAGCCCACATTCAACCTCACACTCAACCTTCATCAAAAGCATTATTTATTCCTACAGGTTTATAGCTCTGGTGGATTTTGCTTCTCCTTTGCTAAGGAGATCTTAGCTTTGCCTCTGTGGATTTGCCTGTCTATCCAGATTTTGGGGTTACAGTTTGCCATACAACCTCAGTTCTCTGATGGGCCCAGGAAAAGCCATTGCTTTTCAGTTTTCTCATCTTTTTCTTGTAAGGATGTGGGTTATGACTTCCCGATTCTTTACATGTAGAAGCTGAAACTGCAAGTCTTTCATAATATATCATAATATTAAAATAGGCTTCTTTTGAGACCTCTGTATGGTTAATTGTGTCAACTCGACTAAAGGATGCCTAGATAGCTGGTAAAGCATTATTTCTGGGTGTGTCTGTGAAGGTGTTTCCAGGAGAGATTAACATTTAAACTGATAGACTGAGGGGCGCCTGAGTGGCTCAGTCAGTTGAGCGTCCGGCTTCGGCTCAGGTCATGATCTTGCAGTTCGTGGATTTGACCCCCGCGTCAGGCTCTGTGCTGACAGCTAGCTCAGAGCCTGGAGCCTATCTTCAGATTCTGTCTCTCCCTCTCTCTCTGACCTTCCCCTGCTCACGCTGTCTCTCTTTCTCTCAAAAATAAATAAAACTTTTAAAAATTTTTTAAAAATAAACTGATAGACTGAGTAAAAAAAGATCATTTTCACCAAAGTGGGTAGACATTGTCCAATCAATGGAGAGCCTGAATAGAACAAAAAGGCAGCAGAAAGGCAAGTTTCTCCTCTGCCTGAGCTGGGATATCCATCTGCCCAGGAACATTGGTCCTCCTGGTTCTTGGGCCTTCAGATGTGGACTGGGACTTAAACCATTGACCCCCTGATTCTTGAGCCTTTGGACCCCAACTGGAACTTACACCATTAGTTCCCCTAGTTTTCAGGTCTTTGGACTTGAATTACAGCACCAGCTTCTTCCCTCGTTTTCCAACTTGCAGACAGCAGATTGTGGGACTTCTTGGCCTCCATGATGATGTGAGCTAATGTCCAGTGATCCAACTATCCTATTTGTTCTGTTTTTCTGGAAGACCCTTTGCTTTTTCTTTTCTTTCTTTTTTTTTAAATCATCTAGTCTTTCCATTCTTAACTGTATTCTTAAACTATTTGCCTTTAAGGTTATTGTTTCTTTCCAACATGGGCCCAGCAGAATAGTTCCCACAAAGAAGGGTGGTGAGAAGAAGGGCTATTCTTCAATCATCAAGGTAGTGACAAGAGAATACTCCATCAATATTCACAAGCATACATGGAGTGGATTTCAAGAAGTGTGCCCTTTGGGCACTCAAAGAAATCTGGAAAGTTTCCATGAAGGAGATGGGAACTTCAGATGTGCACATTGATACCAGTGTGGGCCAAAGGAATAAGGAATGTTCCATACCATGTCCGTGGGTGGTTGTCCAAAAAACAACAAGGATGAAGATTCATCAAACAGGCTCCCTACATTGGTTACCTATGTACTCGTCACCACTTTCAAAAATCTCCAGACAATAGATGTGGATGAGAACTAACCACTGATTGTCAGATAAAGGTATAAAACTGCAAGGAAAAAAGTTATCGTTTGATATAGTTTGATGAAAATATATTATTTTGCTAGTTATTTTTATTAGTTTCATTTTTTCTAAGTTTTTTCCTTTTTCTGCTTTCTCTAGTTTTATTGTGTATTTTAAAAATAAAATTCATTTTATCTCCTCTACTTATTATTTATATTTCTTTTAAAAACTTTTTTAGTCATTGCCATGGGATTTACAGTATACATTTTGAAAAAATTTGAATCTACCTTCAAGTAACATGTTACTTAATGTGTAGGGAAAGACTTTATAATAGTAGAACTTGTTTTCCAGTCCTTGTTCTATTGTTATCATATATTTCACTTTTATGTAGGCAATAAATACCCAATACATTGTTACTTTTAATGTTTTAAACACTTATTTGCTTTAAACATCTTCTGGTATATTGAAAGTGTAAGGGGGTATGAACTGACAACAACAACAAAAATGTGGAAAGGAGACACAATGAAGAAACCCAGGTAACTGAAGACTCATAAGAGATTTTGGAAAAATGACTTATATAGACTACATTCCTGCAGCCAAGAGAGACTCTCAGGAAAGAAAATCACAGCTCCTCCAGAGTCTGGATGTTGACAGGTTAGCCTTCTATCCTTTAATGACCTGGCCTCTTTTCAGGGTTAAAAGAAAGAATGCAGAAAATAGATAATTCTTTTTTTTTTTTTTTTTTTAGTTTATTTTGAGGGGGAGAGGAGCAGAGAAAGAGAGAGACAGAGAATCCTGAGGAGGCTTCACACTGTCGGTGCAGAGCCTGATGTGGGGCTTGACCTGAGCCAAAATAGAGTCAGACACTTAACAAATTGAGCCACCCAGGCACTCCAAAGATAGATAATTCTTAAATGGAAAAGGTTTCCAGAGTCAAAGGGACTCTGAAAAAACTTGAAGGTACAGTTTATTTGTCTTTCCTTAGTTTTACCATTGTAAATGTCATAGTGTAGACATATAGAATGCTTGTTGACAGATTATCCCATTTTTGGTTTCTCATTTAGCATGACATACACTTTCAGGTCTTCCTTCTTTATCCATTGTAAGAATCTCTGGCTTTTAGTTGAACTGTTTAGTCCATTTGTATTTAATGAAATTATTGATATAGTTTAAATGTATCAACTTGTTTTAAATTTCACCTTTCTGCTTTTAATCTATTACTCTTTTCCTGTCTTTTGTGTTAATAAAATATTAAGTTTTATTTCATTTCAGCTTTTGGATCTCTTTAGAACTATAATTCTATTAAAAATTAAAGATTTTAGGGGTGCCTGTGTGGCTCAGTTGGTTGAGCATCCAGCTGTTGATTTTGGCTCAGGTCATGATCCCAGAGTTATGGGATTGAGCTGCAGGTGATGCTCCACACTGCGTGTGGAGCCTGCTTAAGATCCTCTCTCTCTCTCCCTCTGCCCCTCTCCCCTGTTTGCATGCACTCTCTCACTCTCTAAAATAATAAATAAATAACCAAACAAACAAATAAATAAATAAAACAAAAGATTTTAAATTTGACATTTTGGTCAACTGTTCTTCAGCAAGGGTGTCAAGAATACAGAATGGGGAAACTATAGGCTCTTCGAGAAGTGGTTTTTGGGAAATTGGATCCTTATGCAAAAAAACTTGAAATGGTTCAAAGAATTAAATATAAAACCTGGGACTGTAAAACCTCTAGAAGAAAACAGAAAAATCTTGATGTTGACCTTGGCAATCATTTCTTAGATATGACACCAAAAGCATAGGCAGCAAAAGCAAAAATAAACAAATGGTATTACATCAAATTAAAATATTGCCCAGCAAAGTAAATGATCAACAAAACGAAAAGGCAACCTATGGAATAGGAGAAAATACTTGCAAACCATGATCTGATAGAGGGTTAATAACCAGAATATATAAGGAATTCCTACAACTCAATACCAAAAGTCAAATAATCCTATTTTTAAAAAAGCCAAGGATCTGGATAGACATTTCTCCAAAGAAGACATACAAATGGCCAACAGGTACATGAAAAAGTGCTCAACATGACTAATCATTGGAGAAATGCAAATCAAATATGCAATGAGGTATAACATCACATTTATTTGGATGGCTATTATCAAGAAAGCAAAAGATGGGAAGCAGTATGGAGGTTCCTGAAAATTTTAAAAATAGAACTACATATGAGCTAGAAATCCGCTTCTAATTATATATCCCAAACACTTGAAATCAATATCTCAAAGAAGAATCTTTGAGATATTAATATATTCATGTTTATTGCAGCACTATGCACAATAATCAAGACTTGGAAGCAAAACTAAATGTCCATCAGATCATGAACATCATGATGAACAGATAAAGAAGATGGTATGTACATGCAATGAAGTATTATTTGCCTTTAAGTCCTGCCATTTTTGACAACATGAATGAATCTGGAGAACATTAGTTAAGTGACGCAAGCCAGAACCAAAAGGACAAATGCTACATGATACCACTTATACAATTAAGTAATCTAAACTATTCAGACTCACAGAAGCAGAGATTAGAATGGTGGTTGCAAAGGACTTGGGGAGGGAGGAGGCAGAAATGGGGAAGTATTAGTTAAAGGATATAAAGTTTCAGTTATATAAGAGCAATAAGTCCTAGAGATATGCTGTACAGCATAGATACTATAGTTAACATTACAGTATTGTATACTTAAAATTTTGATAAGAGTGAGATCTTAAGCGTTCTTATCACAAAACAATAAGGAAGGCAGGAAGAAAATTTGGAGGTGATGGGTATGTTATGGCATAGATTATAGTGATGGTTTCATGTATGTACATTTATCTCCAAACTCATCAAGTTTTATTCATTAAATATGTATAGACTTTTATATGCCCATCATACTCCAATAAAGTAGTTTAAACAAAACAAATACCTACTTATTTCTCTGATTTATCTTTTGATATACATTATTTAGAGTTATGCTATTTAGTTAACAAATATTTGACATTTTTCTGGAGATCTTTCTGTTATGATTTCTAATTCTATTGTGACCTGAAAAATACTTTGTATGACTTACATTCTTTTAAAATATATTGATGCTTGGGGTGCCTGGGTGGCTCAGTCGGTTAAGCATCTGACTCTTGATTTCGGCTCAGGTCATGATCTCACAGTTTGTGAGTCCAAGTCCCGTGTTGGGCTTGTGTGGAGCCTGCTTGGGATTCTCTCTCTCTTCCTCTCTCCCCCCTCAAAATAAATATATAAACTTAAAAAAATTACTGATCCCTTTATTATGGCCCAGAATATAGTCTATCTTGATAAATGTTCCATATACACTTGAATGATGTGTATTATTATTTTGTTGAATGGGGTGTTGTACAAGTGTCAGGTCTATTTAGCTAATAGTGTTTTATTATTTCCTCAAATATTCATTCATTTTAACTTTAATTTTTATTTTTATTCTTGAGAGAGAGCATGAGCAGGGTAGGGGCAGAGAGAGAGAGAAAGAGAGAGGGAGAGAGAGAGAGAGAGAGAGAATCCCAAGCAGGCTCTGCACTCTCAGTGCAGAGCCTGACATGGGGCTCAAACCCACGAACCATGAAATCATGACCTGAGCTGAAATCAACAGTAGGATACTTAACTGACTGAGCTACCCAGGTGCCCCACCTGAAATATTCTTTTCTATCCCTTCTGTCTCTGCTTTTTCAGGACTCCAATTATATGTATATTAGGCTGTCTGAGGTTGTCCTAAAGATCACAGATGCTCTGTTCATTATTTTTTAGGCTTTTTTTTTTTGTATCTCGTTTCATTCTGAATAGTTTTTATTGCTATGTCTTCATACACCGGTGTATATATATATCATAATGTCCAATATCCTGCTAATCGCTCTAGAGTGTTTTTCATTTTAGATACTGTAGCTTTCAACACTAGAAACATGCATATGTGTTTGTGTTTTATCTTTCTTGTCTCTACTAATATGCCTAATATTTCCTTTAGCATTTTGAACAGATGGAATACAGTTGTAATAAGTGCAGTGTCTTTGCTAATTCTGTCTTATCTAAACAACACAGTCAATAAGATATCTCAAATTGGTATATTGAGTATCAGTTCTGGGTTGTTTTCAAGTCACAGATTTTTTCTATTCATGATGGGTAATATTTTCCTATTTCTTTGCATGTTGGTAATTTTTTATTGGATGGTAGACATTATGAATTTTACCTTGTCATGTCCTGGATATTTTTATATTCCTACAAATATTCTTGAGCTTTGTTCTGGAATGCAGTTAAGTTATTGTGAATTGGATCCTTTTGGATCTTGCTTTGTAGGATTTGTTAGGCAGAACCATAGCAGGGTGTAGTCTAGGTCTAATTATTCTTCAAGACCCTTCTGTGTATTGCACCCAATACTCTAAAACTATTTTCTGGTCTGGTGGTGACCTGGTCCAGATCCAGGTACTGTTCTCCCAATATTTTCAGGTAGTTCTTTTTCCAAGCCTTCGGTAGTTACGTCAAGGGTGTATCCTGGTCAATACTCTGCTAAATACCGGAGAGAAAGCTCCTGCACATCTCTGGGATTTTCCTCTCTGTGCATCTTTTTTTTCTCTCTAGCATACTCTGCCCTACAAATTCCAGTAGGCATGGAATTTTCAGACTATCAGCTCTATCTTCTCAGTTCATGGAGTTGGTTTGGTTTCTTCCAGCACTGAACCCTGGAAACTCTTAGGGCAAGGATCACTATCCATTTAAAAAATCTGATGTTTAATATCTTAAATTGTTGTTTCATACATTTTGTGCATTTTTAAAAGTTATTTCAGGCAGAAGGGAAAATCCCACCTGTGTTAATACATCTTCAGAAGCAGAAGTCCCTACAAGTATGTTTTAAGGAATTAGAAAAGGATTTTTCTCACACTCAAACCATCTCTACCTCTTGTTCTGATTTTATTTTCACTAGACAACACGTTTTACTTAATTGGAATTCTTGAGCACCTTAATATTTGTCATATTCTAATTAAATTGTGTAACTTGAATATTTAATATACATTATTATAAAGTAATGTGGCTTTATGAACAGAGAAATTCAAACAGATTGTTTGAACAGATGTGTTAAATTTTTGGCTTTTTTCCTAACCAATCTTGGTAATGTGATTATTTAAAATTATCTGTGGTCAGAAAACTCAAATTCTGTTTTAGGTAATGAAAATGCACCAATGAAGAAAACATCTTCTGCACAAATCAGAATGTAGCTCTGCCTTTGTAGAGCTACACTCTTATGGATAATAATAGCTTACACTTACATAGAACTTATTACATAACAGGCACCATGACACTATGCTGCATGTTTTAGACATATTAAATGATTCAATTCTCATAAAACTTTTTGAAGTATATATTATTTTTACCATCATTTTTCCAAAAGAGGAAATAAGCCTAGTTGTTGAAGTAACATGCCTGTGACCACATAGCCAGTAAGTACTGGAACTGGGGTTCGTATTCAGGGTCTCTGGCCCCATATTCCTGTGCTTAATCACTGCACCATTCAGGTTTTCACAGCAGACTGATGAGAGCTCTCTTCTTACGTTGCTTAGGTATCTTTCTTTTCTTCAGTCTTGAATTGTATTTTTGTCCATCTAGTCTTTTTTT
>JAQQST010000143.1:0-15383 GCA_028646485.1 Cryptoprocta ferox | reverse complement strand
AACATCACAGGGAACTGGCCGCGGCCATCACCTTGAGGATGCAGAGTTCACACCCACACGCCTACCGGGACTGGCTGCTTCAATGGCAGGAAGTCCGAGGACAACTACACCTCCGTCGCAGGCTCCGTCCCGGGGGCCGCCGCTCATGGTGCTCCAGGGAGGATGACTCTCCCCAGGCAGCCACTATTCACTCCTAGGCTGCTCATTAGCGCCTTGCCGCGCAGGGCACTGCTCACGCTATGACACCAACCAGACGGTGTCCGGTGTCCCGTTCACGCTCACGTGTGTTCCTCCCATCCGAACCCCCCTGCGTCGTGACAACAGCGCCCATGATGTTTACTTCTCCCTGGCTACTCCAAGATAAAGCCATCTAACGTGCATCTTACTAGGTATGGATTCCCTTACCTTGTGTAGGTTCCCCTGGATGATCGGTCGGCATACGCAGATCGAGCTTTCTTCCACGTGTCTTCCTCTTTCGGGAAGAATCCTCTTTTTCCCAAAGCTGTATGTGTTCACATTCTTAGGGACAAACCACAGAAATCTCCCAGAGTGTGCCTATGATGCAGGTGGCTTGCTGCGCCCTCACAAGTTCAAGACAGGCAGCCGAATACCTTGCGTGTCCAATTCCAAATCACTGGTCGAAAAGATACCAGTTCCATTCCCTTGGAGCCTCTCTACATCCCTGAACGTCACTGGTGAGATGAAGGCTAAGCGATTTGCACCTTCTGCGCTCAGGATTGTACCCGCTGGGCTTCTAGGCGGACGGCCTGCTTATTCTCCCTCATTCTCTCAAATCCAGCTTCCATCCCTTCCTCCCGGCTATCCCGAGGACAGTAACCTCTGCTTTTCATAACTGGACACATAACCAACACAGTGCCCTCCACCTTTCCAACCTTTTTCCAGTGGGCCTCCCCTCCGCTGTAGGATAATGAGGACCCACAGAGAACAGAGAATTATTCCTAGTCCTCTTCTTCCATAAGAACGTAGTCAACTTTGCTTGAAGCTTGACGTATGTACGCTGTTGGAAATGTACCACTGACGTCATCAGGAGGATCCTTGCAATCACGGAGGAGGTGTCTGGGGCCCTAACTGGCTGTAGGCAGTCATCTCAAGGAAGACCTCTGGAAGACCTTTGCACGTCCACATCCATCACGGGTCAGAAGGTCACCGCCAATGTAATTCTCGAGTGTTCCTTTACCAGGGCAGGGATGAGAACCGTTCTGGGTGAGTAGGGCACTCTGAAACTCCATGACTCAAAGGAGACGCTACAAAGGCCAACTTGATTCCAACATTGTACCGTTCTCGGTCGTCCCACCACAGCGAGAAGACTCCATATATTCCCATAACCCAAGAAAGCAGAAACCCCTTCCTTCTAACTTGCAAACCTCCCTCAGTCACCTTGGCCTTACTTGGTCTACCTTTACCGGGAGGATTAGGGGCACCCAGACAGGACAAGCACGTGTCGGGCTTTCTATTCTTGTATGACAGAAATAAATGCTTTTTTTTTTTTTTTCCTATCCGGGAAGTGATCACGACATTGTACTGAATCAACACCTAAATCATTTCTGGCGTGCCAGACACACAGGAGGCTACCACCACCCTACCTGTCTTACAGCAGGCAGCTCAAGCAACATGTGTCTCCATTCCCCACCACAGTTTTGAAGGCCACCACGAACCTTGTTCTTGTTGAGCATTACCTTACCTAGAGAGGCACCCATTACCCTTAGTCTCAGTAAAGGATGCCTCGCTAGGTAGGGCACTGCACATGGCATGATTTCAAGGTGGATGTATCCAGATGCTCACAGCCGGACAAATCTATCTTTTATCTCCTCCCCTAACACTTCGTGACGGCTGTACCCGCCATTTCCCCAAACTCCATACAGGGCAGACGCATGGCTCTTTCCCTTGTATTCCTTCTCCTGCGGGAATCCCTTTACCTATTCCACCCACGTCAGATGTGCCAAAAGTACTATGAGGTCCCAGTCAGAAGAAGACGGACCTTCCATTCTCCATAGAGTTTCTTCTCTAACTTGTAGATACTCACATCCTCACGAATGGACGACAGAATCCTTCTTGAGGAAAGCTGTCATCTGAAACAGATGTTACCAGCACTCCTCAGGGTTCAACACAACCACTTTAAGGACAGATACCTCCCCAACCCCCATCACCCATCTCAGTGCCACCACAGAGCTTGCTCTTGTTGAGCATTACTCTACCCAGCCAGGCACTCTTACGTTTAGCATCTATAATCAGTACCTTTCTGGGTAAAGCACTGCACACAGCACTGCACGACCCAGAACAGACTTTGTAGTCCCTTCCACTCTGAAACACAGCGTTCACTTCCAACGCAGCCAATCACGATGACTGTATGCAAACGTCTCTGCTTCCATGCTGAATGCCAACCCGCTTCCCTCCAAATGGCAACCTTCAGCAAGTGAGTTTCCCCTCATCCGTTCTATGTTTTCATGACGATTACAGATACCCAGAGACGACAAGACTGTTCCTGTGTCTCTTGTCCCATAAAGAAGTCTCCTTCCCTTCTCTACGCTGTAGGTGTTCACCCTGGTTAGCAATGGAGCGCTGTGATTGACGGGGATCATCTCCATTCAGTACATGCAGATCCAGGAGAACAACAGGCCCACTCAACTCAGTGGTCCCTGGAACACCAATTTCCGTTGCTCTGTCGTTCTGTTGAGCAGCGCTATACCAAGAGACACAAGTATTACTATTGGCAAAGCACCGACACCTTCCCAGGAAGAGCTCCGCGCTCACATTAAAACAAGGGGTAAGACCTGCCGGCTGACTCCCTTGGGACTCTGAACCGTAGGTTTCCTCTTCATCTCCATCACACCGTGGGGACGACACAAAGGAAGCTGAACGAATCTAAACACTGGCATACCGCTGTCCCCCAGCTAGCTACCCTCACGAAGCTGGGATCCCCTTGACTGCTGAAAATTTCCCCGAGGACGCGGAGGACCCACACACACTGCTACTCGAAAAAAATGTATCTTCATTTTCAGATCGTTGAAATGTTCACGTGCCTGGCAATGACCCACTAAAATCATCTTGTGCATGCCTGAGAACACCCAAAGATAGCTGGCAAGGGGCTTCCTGAGGACAAGGTAGGAAGTCAGAGACACAGGAATCCCCGTCCCCGTGACCACAGAGAACCCAGCCATCAACATTTGGTTGATGAGGAGGATTCTACCCAAACGGGTCCTCGTATCACACACACCGAGGTGTCAACACTTCTTCGGGAGGGCACTACGCACACGTGACTGGAGGGAAAGGACCTGTGCGGTCCCCTGCATGCTCAGAAATGTAGCTTTCATATCTGTCTTGGAATGTCATGAGGACAGGAAGTAGTTCCGCATAACGCTGCAGAAAGGAGAATCCTACCCTTCCGAACTCCTTTTTTCTTTCAATTTCACTTTCAACTTTTTCAGCAAGAAAATAAGTTTCTTGGGCTTCTTAGTAGCGGCATCTTTCTCGAGAAGAACAAAAGAGGGTATCAGATCACATCACTCTGGAACAAGAGCCTCAGGCTGTTCCCCATCCCTTGTCCCTTCCCCTTGGGGACACTCTGGGGAGGGGAAGAGGACCAAAAGGGAAGACGCAGGGTGTAACTGATAAAGCTACGGGGTAGGCGAAGGCACTGGCAGCTTAGATCCTGGGCAGGTGGGAGGGAGAGCACGGCCCCAGGCTCCTTGGCATCCAGTCCTGGCCCTCGTCCTTTCCCTTCCCTTTCCCTGGCTTTCACCTTGGCACTGGGCTTGGCGGTACAGGGTTTGGTCATGTAGATGGTCTCCTGGCATTGGGCATGGTACCACGCCTTCTTCATGCTGCCTTGTTGGGTGTTGGTCCCCATGGCCAATCACATGCCTCTCGACTCTCAAACCTGTACTTGTAGTCAGCCCCAAACTCCTTCATCAAGCTGCAGGGCACCCCGCACCAGTGCACAGAGTCCAGGCCACATAAATACCCTCGCAGAACCCCACGCTGCAGTCCACACGGCTTGGCAGGGAGGCCCCAGGCCCAATCTTTACATCCACTCCCCGGGAAGCCCTTCTTCACTCGGTCTTTCTTTTTGGCCACCATGGTGGTAATCTCCAGCAGGATGAGGAAGACGAGGAGAGGAAGCCCGCCCCAGCGGGGCGTCTCGCTCGCTGCCCCTCCTGCTATGCTCCCTCTCCAACTGGCTCGACCTACCCACCAGACTTTTAACCTCCCTCACCCACCCTACCCTTTCCTAGTCGACCAAAACGATCCACGAAGAACAAGCATGTTTCTGTGCGCTCCTCGAATAGGGAAGTCTACTCATGTTCTTTAAGCTGTACGTGTTCACATTTATTACAATCACACCAGTAAAATCATTTTGAAGACGCACAGGATACAGGTGGCGGCCTGGGTCTTCACAATTCAAGACATGAAGCTCCACGACAAACGAACGTCTATCCTTGGTCACGGGTCAGAAGGCCAGCAAGAATGGTGTTCGCAGTGAGCGTTTCTCTACCCAGAAAGGCACTCATCACATGGAGTCTGTGCGATGAGCACACTCCTGAGTAAGGCGATGCCCACAGCACAGCTCAGTGGAGACGCTCTGCCCAGTGCCCCTGGCATTGTCAAACGTGCCTTCCCTTCTCCCGACCACGCCATGAGGTTTCTACGCAGCATTCACCCGTAAACCGAGGTAAGACCTACCTCCTGCCTTCCAAAATTCAGCCTCCCTTCAGTGCGGACCGCTTCACCAGCTCTGCTTTACGCGGGCAAGGAAAAAGACCCTCTAGAGAGAGAACGCTTCTTCCCATGTTCTCTTCCAACTACTGAAAAGGAACTTTGGGGCGCCTGGGTGGCTCAGTCTAGTAAGCATGTGACTCTTGATTTCGGCTCAAGTCATGATCTGACTGTTGTGAGATCCAAACGAGCACTGGGCTCTGTGCTGACAGTGGTGAGTCTCTCTCTTTCTCGCTCTCGCTCTCTCACCTCCTCTTGCTCTGCCGTACCCCTGCTCACGCTCTCTCTCAAAATGAACACTTAAAAAAAAAGAGGACTGCCAAGCTTCAAAAAAGAAAAAGGATTTTTATCTTGTCTAAACTGTACTTTCTCACACCGTGACGAGTAGAATACGGAAAGCACCTTCAATGTGCTAGAAATCAAACCCGGGACCCACCAGGGCAATCGTCATTCAAGGCATGGAGGTTAGGACGCATGCAATCCCATCCCTGTCACTGGACTGAAGGCCCCAACAGCGCTCACAGCGCTCCATGAGAATGGTCGTGTCCACACACACATGCTGCATACACGAAATCTAAGTGATCCTCATCTGCCTACAAAGGCCTCGTCATGTGGCAAGGATGCATGGAGGACGACCTGCCAGGTCCCTTGGACAATCCCAAGGGTAACTTTCCTCTCTCAGCCCACAACGACAGAGTATCATACACAACACTTCTCTATCACCCCAGACAACGCTGATCAACTGCCCTGCGACCTGCATCACTCGCCCCGATACGCCCTAGTCTGTCCTATGCTCACATGGATGCTTATGAGGAACAAGTAGGAAGAAAGCTGGGGCTGTGTTCCTTTTCCTCTGTTACGAAATACCATTACGTTCTCAAACCCTTAAGCGTTTGCACTGTTGACAACGAACCGCTGAGCCATCCTGTTGGCTACCAGGGCCTGCCTTCCTTAGCACAAGCCAGCAACTCAAGGACACGTGAGTCTCCAACCTATCACGGATCTGAAGACCAAGACAAAGCTCTTCTGCAGTGCTCCTCTGTCGAGACGGGCACCGATACACGGACTACAGGTCACTGGCGTCTTTCTGGATGAGGCGCGGCACACAGGCATAGCTGCTCGTGTAGGAGATTCTCAGTACCCCAATGCTGTCGAATAGCCATTTCATTGTTCCCAAACATATCACACTGACCTGACCACACAGTTTGTCCCTCACCTTAGTCGACACTCACACGCTGCTCTGCAATTTGCAAACCTCCCTCACTGGGGATCTTGTTATATGCTCGACGCTTACCAGGATGATGAGGAAGCCGCAGACAGAACACGCTTGTGTCAACATTCTTCTATTAGGTCATATCGTCATCTCCTGAAATGGACCCATTCATGTGTCACAAACGGGCCAAGGAACTCACTTTGAGAATCAGGGAGACACAGGGGCTGCAAGAGCCACCTGGAGTTCAACGCGGGTAGCTCAAGGACGCACACATGTCCAGTGCCATCCCTCACTGATGGCCTCCACGAGCCTTGATCTGCGTGAGCCCCCTCTACCCAGAGAGGCACATGCAGCCTAACTGATGGCCATCTTTCTGAGCAGGGCACCACCCGCAGCACAGATGATTGTATAGGACCTGTCCTGTCCCCCTCGTTCTTCATGCAACTTTCAGGGCTCCCTCCACAACACCCTGAGCATCCCAGCTGCCTTTCCATCAATCTACATGAGGCCGAAGCACTAACCTGCACAGTGCACCGTGCCTTCCTTGGGGATCCCCTCAGCTGCTTTCCCTTTACCAAGGTTTCTCTGAGGACAGAGAGTGAACAAGATGTTCAGTATGCTCCCTTCTAGTACAGTGGTATTCCATCCTCTCTGAGGGCTAGGTGTTCACACTGCTAAGAACGGAGCACTGAAACCCACCTGATGATGCCGGACGCTCAGGTGGCGGCCAGCCCCTCCCGAGTATGGGCAGACGACTGGAGCGTGCACGCATCCGCGTCCCTGTCTCGGGCCCAGAGGTCACCATCAAAGCTTTTCTTTGTATGGCACTCCCGCCCCGCACAGGCGCTAAGTGCACACAGGCTACGTGGTCAGCATGTCTGTAGGGTGGCCGCAGAGCGCAGCATGGCCTCAATCTCCATCTGCCAGGTAACGTTCAAATATCAAACACGGCTTTCGGGCAGTGTCCCAGTATCATGAGGACTGGGCTCTTTCCCTGACCCCAGACAAATGGAACTGCCTGCCATAAAAATGCACATCTACCTCCTGGAGGACGCCTCGCACGCTTTCACAAATTCGTGGAGGAGCAGGATGTCCCAGTAACCAAGACCACAAGTTTGATTCTGTGTTCTTCTTCTCGTAGAACCCTTTCTTCATCGGCTCTGCACCCGAACTATTCAAATGACAGGAAAGGATCACTGAAACTTTCCTGAGTATGCCTGACATGATATGGCCCCTGTGGTGGAATGGCTCTACCGATTCAAGCAGGAAGTTCAAGGACACACAAAGTTCCATCATCTTCACGGGTCTCCAGGCCACCACACCCATTATTCTTGTTGAGCATTTCTCTCCCAAGACAGGCACTGAACACAGCTAGTCCAGTCTTCACACAACTAGTCACACCTTCCCACACTGGGCACCGCGCAAAGCACAACTCCCATTAAGGGATCTGTACGCTACCAGCAGCACCAACAAATGTACCTTTCCCATGAACACCTACACTATCACCAGGTCTCAACCAAAGATGTCTCCATAATCCTAGGAAAATCCAACCCGAGACCTTCAAATCACCAACTTTCCTCAGGAGGCTTCCTCTCACGGACTCTACGTTGTCCTGGACCGCGAAATGACTCTAAGACCATGTTTGGTTCTGTGCTCTTTTTTTATTGATAAGTTTCTTCATTTTCTCTTTTCGAGGCACCCACATGACGAGGAAGGGATGACTAAACTCATCCGGGAAATGCTGGAGGCACAGGTAACTGCAAGGAATTGCGGCTTTCGAGGTAGGCACAGCTCCCAGGGGCGTACGGCCCCCAACACCAACACGGTCCAAAAGCCACAACAAACATTGTTTTTACGGAGCAGCGCGCTACTCTGCGAGGCACCAAGCAAAGAGGGTAAGTGGTCCACAACGTTCAGGCAAGGACACAATACACAGAGTGGTTCAGCTACAGCACCTTCCAGAAAATCCTTGTCCTCTCAGAACAAGCTTTCTTCGCCACACACCACAGCACGATCCCGATACCCATGGTGGTTCCTTAATCCTAGACAACGCCAACCCATTTCCCCGCAACTTGCATTGTTCCCTCGGCAGTGATCTGCACCGAATCCATTTTCACCTAGATTATCAGAACCCCAGAAAAACAAGCTTGGTCCCGTGTTCTCTTTTTCCTAGAAACTATCTTCTGCGCCATCGATGCCAAAGTGTGTCACGTCACGACACACTGAAATAGATCGCTGAAATAAATTTGACGAAGCCGGAGATCAAAGTGCCTGCCCGGGATCCTTAGAGCTCAGGAAAGAAATTCAGGGACACGGGAACATCCACACTCATCCTCGCTCTGAAATCCACCAAACACAGAATTCCTCTGGAGCACCGCTCTACCGAAAAGAGGCACCAGTTACATATAGGCGAAATGAATGGCACCTTTCTTTTCTAATTTTTTCAATGTTGTATTTATCTTTCAGAGAGAGACAGGGAGAGACAGAGACAGAGGGACAGACAGAAAGACAGAGAGAGACAGCGTGAGCAGAGGAGGGTCAGAGAGAGAGGGAGACACAGAATCCAAAGACAGGCTCCAGGCTCTGAGGTAACTGTCACCACAGAGCGTGATGCAGGGCTCGAACCCACGAACCGCGAGATCATGACCTGAGCCGAAGCCGGACGCTCAACCGACGGAGCCACCCAGGCGCCCCTGATGGCCCCTTTCTGAGCAGGGCACTGCACACAGAATGTCTTTGACCTACAGGACCTGCCCAGTAACCTCGGAAATGTACCTTTCGTCTTCTGCCATACGTGACAAATACTGTAACACACACGTTCTCATAATCCTAAACCATGCCCGACCAGTGCCCTCCGACGGGAAAACCTCTACCGTTTGGGTTGTGTCTCCGTCTACTCTACAGTTTCCCTGCAGGATTATGAGGAACCAAGGAAATGAGTATTGTCTCTATGCTCTCTTATCGTAGTAAGAAGCATCCTCTGTCTTCTCTAGATGGACACATTGTGAGCAATGGAACACTAGAATAATCTGGAAGCCTCTCGCCGCGACATCTTGAAACAAAGCAGGCAGTTCAAGAAGACCTCCAACTCCAAAGACAGTCAGTGGTACAAATGCCACCCGAAACGTTCTTCTTGGGCATGTGCTCCACACATAGAAGCAACTAAGGGACTGGCACCTTTTTGACAGTGCTCTATACACAGCAGGACTCCAAGGTGACGCACCTGCCTGGTCTCCCTCAAACTGTGACATGTACCTCTCCTCACCCTACCCAACACATCATGACGAGGACACCAAATGTTTTTCCTGGTCCACATAAAAGCCAATCTACTATC
This sequence comes from Cryptoprocta ferox, assembly GCA_028646485.1. Lineage (NCBI taxonomy): Eukaryota > Metazoa > Chordata > Mammalia > Carnivora > Eupleridae > Cryptoprocta > Cryptoprocta ferox. The sequence goes on along the minus strand of JAQQST010000143.1, from coordinate 6,102 downwards.
CTCTAAATTGACAACTTCACTAGTGCGAAGTCCCTCAGCAGTTTGGCCTCTGCCTGGTAGATCATGCCAACCAGAAAGCAGGTTCTCCTGGGAGCTCTCCTTCAACTACAATCCATTTCCGTGGAATATAATCTACAGATATGAACACGGTGAAAAATGTACCACCCAAATGAACGTGAGGAAGCCTGGGATCCAGGTGGTTTCCACCGCCCTCCTTACTTCAAAGCAGGAAGTTCAAGGACACAAGGATCTTCATTCTTAAATCTGTTCCAAGGGCCACCACAGTATTCTTCTTCAACCATTACCCAGGCACGGTCATTTAATACACAAACGCTAATAAGTGATGGGCACCTCTCTGGGCACAGAAATGGAAAACAGCATGGCTTTAGGGTGGAGGACTTTCCATGCCACCATGGCACACTCCACCATGTAGCGTTTGCCCTACTACGACTTTATCCAAAGGATACAAAAATGCTGATTGCAAGGGCCACATACACTCCAACGTTTATAGGAGCGCTATCAACAATAGCCCAGTTTTGGGGAAACCCCAATTTTCCATCAAGGGACCAATGGATACAAAAGATGTAGGATAGGGGCGCCTGAGTGGCTCAGCTGGCTGAGTCCCCGCAATATCGGCTCAAGTCATGATCTCATGTCTCTTGAATTCGAACCCTTCATCAGGAGCCGCGCAGATGGTACAAAGCCTGCTTGGGATTCTCTCCCTCTCTCTCTTTCTCAAAATCAATGGATATACTTTAAAAAGAAATTTAAAAAAACGATGTGGTTTATATATATATAGATGTATACGTGTACGTATACGTATACATATGCACGTGCATATATATATATATACACACGAGTGTACACACACACACACACACACACACACAATGGAATACAACTCAGTGACGAGAAGAAAAAGAACAGAATCTTGCCATCTGCAGTAACGTAGATTGAACTAGAGGGTATTATGATACGTGAAATCAGTCCCAGAAAGAGAGATTTCCTGATGTCGCCCGTATGTAGAATTTGAGAAATTCAACAGATGAACACAGGGGAAGGGAAGGAAAAGGAAGATAAAAACAGAAGAGGGAAACCACAAGACCCTTCAATAGAGAGAACGAACTGAAGGTTGCCGGAGAAGGGGGTCAGTGGGGAGGCGGGCTAGATGGGGGATGGGCATTTTTAAAAAGGGCATTTTTCAGGATGAGCCCTGGGTGTCACACGTAAGAGATGAATCACAGGGTCCTACTCCTGAAGCCAACACTAGACTGTAGGTCAACTAACTTGAATTTAAATTTTAAAACGTGTTGGGCTTATCTCCCACTCCCTGCATCTCGATAACCGTACCGACGATGTTCTGTGTTAACACCGGACCACGCTGTACCAGGACACTCCAACTTGCATTTTCACACAGTGGAACTCTACACTCCCTCTCAGAAAAGATAAAAAAAGAAACGAAACACAAACAGAACACAAAAAGTAAGGACACACTCTCAGCTTTTCAATACTGCCCTGGATCATGAGGAGGTCCCACAAAGGTCAGTCACGGTCCTGTGCATCCTTCGAGCAGGAACTACCTTGCACTTCCGAGCCGAAGGCGATCACGTGGTTTAGGAAGTCCGATCGCGGGGGACTCCCATCACACCTAAGTAACCGACGTGGCCTTCTAGGATTCAACGCAGGCAGCTCTGGTCAACATTCGTCTCCAGAACCATGCAGTCTACAGGTATCCTCAAAGGTTCCGGGTGAGTGTTCTGCTACACAAATATCCAAACCCCAGTCTAAGTAATCAAAACCATAAAAGGGAAGGCAGAGCCCACAATAAAACACCAAATAGAAGACCTCTCTTGCCCTTTCTCCTTCTCAAACGCCCTTCTTGTCTCTCCCCAACACACAATGACCCGAGCCAAGGTTTTTCATGACCCTAGAGGATGACCATTCAATCAAATGCCCTCCAACAGGCACGCTTTCCTCTGTTACCACCTCACCTGCTCCACATTTACCTCCAAGATTGTAACGACACCAAGGCCAACTATCGGTGTCCTTTGCTTCTCTGCTTTCATTACAACAAGTCTTTCTCTTCGGAAACATGAAGGGATTCCCAATGGTCGAATGGGCCATTCAAATCATTTTATACATGCCTGAGATCACAACCGGGTAGCAGAAGAGGCAGGGTTCCAAAGCACGCAGCTCGAGGGCACATACACCTCCAAACCCAACTATTACTGAAGTCTCTGCACGCTGTGCTTCATGAACATGACATTACCCAGAAAGGTACTCATAACAACGAGTCTACGTGACGAGCACCTCCCAGGGTAGGGCACCGCACACGGTACAGCTGAGCAGACAGGACGTGCCCAAACTGCCCTTCGACTGGCAAAATGGATTCTTCTCTCGCCCCTCTGGATCATCTTCAGGACTGTACGAAATCGTTTCTCCATAATCCTACAAAATGCCAACATATCCCCCTTTCGCTTGTATTGTTCCCGCGCTGAGACTCTCCTCAACTATTCTGTTTCCTTAGATACACAGGAGTAAAGTAACACCCCAAGGGCTCTTCCGCATTCTTTTCTCACCTTGGAGAAGTTCTTCGTCGCCTCGAACAGGCTGCCTTTCCCGTTAGGACATATGGAGCACTGAAACCGTTGGAAGACGCCAGATGCCAGACACAGGTGGCTCCACAGGGGCCTGTGTAACTCAAGTCACACGACGGAAGGACGGAACCCTGCAGCTCCACCACCAACGGTCCAAGGAACACACCATCTTACAGAGCGCCGCTCTGTTAAGCGGTGCCAACTACACGTAGGCTAAGTGGTCAGCACAGTTCCAGGTAGCACTCTGGACACGAGAGGACTCGAGGTGGAGGCCCAGCCCTCGGACGCTCACACTATCTCAGGCAGCGTCCATCTCTCACTCTCGCAATCGTCACGACTCTACTCAAGATTTCGGCCGAACACCACACAGCGGAGACCCCATTCCCTCCAGTACGAGAACCTCGCTCAAGGGTCCATCATCTCCTCTGCTCTTCCGTTCCCCACGTGATCAAAGCACCTCAAAACGCACAGGACAGTTCCTATGGTCCCTTCTTCTGTCACCAAATCTTCATGTCCACCAACCTCTAGGTGTTCACCCTTTGGAAAAGGGACGACTGAAATCATCGTAAACATACCTGTGATCCATGGGGCTGGTAGGGCTGGAGGAGGTCAAGGAAAGCAGCACAAGCACATCTGTAGGTCTACCCCCAACACTGGTCAAAGACCGCCCCGAACCCGGTTGTTCTTCAGCATCGCTCTACAAAGACAGAAGCCATGTAGCCACAGGCTAAGCATCAGCCCATTTCTAAGTCGGGCACTACACACAGAATGCCTCTGATTCTTAGACGGCCTACAAAACCCCTCTGGCACTCTCAAGGATAGGTTTCCCTACATCACGATGACACCAACCAGCATTTTCCCAGAACCCTAGTCAATGCTCAACTATGGCCCTCCAGTTTGAAGGCTTCCCTCACTAAGCACATCTTAATCCCCTCTACGTTTACCTGATCTGTGAGGAGGACCCAGAGGGAACGGCTTTGTCTGCGGGGTCTCTTCTTCTCGTTGGAGACTTCTTCATCTTCTGGAAACATGTGATCTTTGCATGATCAGGAATGGAACAGTCAAATCACCTACTATTGCCTGAAATCAAAAGAACCCGTCTAGCAGGACCCTTCTGAGTTTAAGGAAGACCTGTCGAGGACACGGGCGCACCCCGACTATCCCTGTGACTGATCAGAAGACCATCAAAAATGTCGTCCTTCCTAAGCATTTAACCTACATGATCTTGGGACATAATCTTGGGGCGGTGATGCTTATTCTACGCGAGGAGGATCAGTCTGGACAGGGCATAACACACACACTGGTTCAAGAAGCCAGGACGTAACTACCCACTCCCAGTCGTCCCCGATTTGTACCTTTCCTCTGTTCCCCACCACATGGGAGAACGGTGCCAAGACGTTCTCACGCTGCTAACCATAGCCTGAACCCTGCCCTCCGCCATGCGTAACTCCTGCAGTGAGGACCCCTCCCCTCTATGTGGATGGTCATCAGAGTGTAGGAAGAAAAAGGTAGTTCGGTACTGTCTCCTAACATTACGCATTTGATTCTCAAGACCACCATACTCTTAGGAGAGGACAACAAAGATGTCTAAAGGGGCTGCCCAGGCGGGCACGAATCAGGGCGTTCAACACAGGGGGCTCAAGGACAGATGCACTTCCATTCCCGTCGCCAGTCTCAGGTCCATCACCAATGCTGTTCTTAGTGAGCATTACTCTCTCCAGGAAGGCGCGGATCTCTCTGACTCTGCAGAATCCGCACCTGCCTGGATAGAGCACTACACACATCAGGACTGAAGACCGATTCCATCCAGGGCCCCTTCCATTCTCACGTGCGGCTTTCATCTCAGCCTCACCACCTCGTGACGACCAACACGAGGAATGTCCTTTGCTCCTACACAGCGGCCACCTACTGTCCACCAACATTACGAAACCCCTTCCCTTCTCCGCCTTTACCTGGATGATTCGGAGGACCCAGAGATCCAACTTGCTATTCGATTCTCTTCTTCCATTAGGCACTGTCCTCATCTTCCCGAATTTGTAAGGATTCCAATTATATAGGGAAGACGACGCAAACGTCACTGTGAGGACGCGTGCAGGTGGCTGCGAGGCCCCCATGTGTTCAAAGCAGGCAGCTCTGTACCACGAGTCTCCGTCCACATTGCCTCACTGAGAGACACGCCCCACATTCTTCTGCGCTAGCCCTACACCCAGAGAACCCCTGACCACGAACGTCGTGAGTCACGGACACCTTTATGGCAAGGTAGTGCACACAAGATCACCTCCATAGGGACAACCGGCTCCGGGACACCCCTCGCCATCAAATCCAGCATTGACTTGTCTCAACAAGCCAACAGGACGACTGCACCCAACATTTTTCTAGGACCCAAGATAATGTAGTTACAGCGCATGCCATCTTGCGTCCCTCCATGTCTGGGGCCCCACACCTGCTCCACGTTTTCTGGTTGTCTCTTAAGGCACAGAGAGCATAGCTTGTTCCTCAGGTCTCGTCCTTACGGAAGGGTCTCTGGGGCCCCTCAGTGGCTAGGACCCTTAAGCGGCTCACTCTTGGTTTTCTATCAAGTCACGATCTCTCCGTGGGGATGAAGCCCCATATTGGGCTCTCTGATTTCCCTGCAGACCACGCGTGAAATTCTCCCGCCCTCTCTCTCTCTCTCTGACTCCCTCCCACCCTCTCTCTCTCTCTCTCTCTCTCAAAAGAAACTATACAAGTTAAGAAATAAGTGTCTTCATCTTCTCTAACAGTTAGCTGTTCACCGCATTAGGAATCGACCACTCGGATAATCCTGCCGCTGCCTGAGAGGAGACCCAAGTGCCCGCCAGGACCTTCCTGGGTTCAACACACACACCTGAAGAACAGGGGAAACTCCAGCCCCGTCCAGAACACGGGGCAGTGGAAACTTAGTCTTGTGAACATCACACTGCCCAGGCAGGCACTGTCACATTTAGCATCTATGAGCAGTACCTTCCTGAGCAGGGCACTGCACACAGCATGGCTCAAGGGACACCCTGCCCGTCCGTACACGGCACTCTCTACTGCAGGGAGCTCTCTCGTCGCTCTGCCCCACGTCACGAGGAACGGGACCCAGGGTTCTGTGACAGTACAGGCCACTGCCTTCCACCATGGATCGTTCCCTCAGTAGGGAGCCCTCTAGGCCTCACCCAGGTGGCTGTCAGCACCCTGCCGGCGTCCAGTGCACACCCTCAGACACGTGAGCATCTCCTAACCCGTCCTGACCTGAAGCACGTCACAGACGCGATTCCTACTGACCGGGACTCTACCCGGTCAGGTGCTAACGGTACCTGGCCTGCTTCTAACTCCCCCTTTCTGGGCAGGGCCCTGAACTCAGCACGGCTCAGAGGAGAGGGTCTTGCCAGCACCCGTGAACTCAGAAAGGAACTTTCCTTCATGACTCTGCCTCCACCACATCATGAGGATTCTACCGACCAAACTCCCATTACCTTGGGAAACGCAGAAGCGATGCCCT
>JAQQST010000142.1:0-15540 GCA_028646485.1 Cryptoprocta ferox | reverse complement strand
GAAAGCAAGTAACCTAAGAATCAGGTGTTGAAGGAGAGAGTAAGTCTATTCAAGAAACAGACACATATAAAAAGCCTGACCAACAGCAAGGAGGCATGAAATAGACTGATATGTCTGGGATTTGGTAGAGCTGGCACAGAAAGTATGGGGTACATGGGGTTCAGGGAAGAGAGCGGAGGAGAAGTGGAGCCAGAGTACAGCTCACAGAGGGCCTTGTGTGCCACGTCGGAGCCTCCTGATCACACGGGCATTTTAGAGAAGTCACTGATCACAGCACAGAATGGGATCTGAAGGAGGTGAGGCAAGATGCAGGAAGTCCAGGTGAGAAAGAATAAGCACCTAAACTAACAGTGGTTACATACTTAGAAGAGACAACTAACAGGTCTGACAAAAGACAAGATTTGGGAGCAGCGGGTAGCTAAGAGAGAAGGGAATGCAAAAGGATTCCAAGATTTCTGGCTTAGAAGCTAGATGAATAGTGTCAAAACCAAAAGCAGGAATAGAAGAGAACGTCTGAATAAGAGAGTCATGGTGAGTCACGAAACGTTAGGGTCAATACTCAGATGCTGACATCTTTGAGACTACCTGCTCATCCACCGTCTCTTCTCTATCGTACAATACATGAATTCTCTGTTTCCTCTTAGCCAGTGCCCCAGCGGACAGACCAGAGATGGACATCTAATCCAAGATGGGCTGAGGATGGTAGCCAGCACGGGTGCTTCCTTTGAACAGAAGGTGGGAGGATTCTGGAGCAGAGGTTGCCATTGTAAGGTGGCCTGGGCACATCTGAGGAATGAAAGCTGTCTGCAGAGTCAGAGAGAAGAGGAGAGAGAAGAAGGGTGGGTCGGTGGGGGGAGGGAGGAATGAGGAAAAGGAGAGATGAGCACAAAATGGAGGCCAAAGGGGCAAGAAGGAAACACACTCAAGAACCAGCTGAGTTTCTAAGAGCTCTCTGGACTCCGACTGTAGTTCTGGCAAGGAACTGCATTCTTGCCCTTAGGCTTCTGAAGAAACCCCACAATCCTAACAAGAGGCCTCTGTAGCTTAGCTCAGTGAGTCATGTACAATGCTGAGTTTCAGGTGCACGCGTAAATACCTAAGTGGAGCTAAATATAAGCGTGCCCATCTTATAGGAAAGATGTGCATCAAAGAGAGAGCATAGTGTCCAGAACAGTGATCGTAGTTCAACTTGCAAGCAGCTGGGCTAGAGAGTGCAATGGGAGCAGCTCAAGAACGAAGTGACGGGGAGTGCCAGCATACAGGTCAGAGTTAATGCAGCTCAGGGAAACGGAGGAACAGACAGGGAGGAGCGAAAACGCAGTGGCTATGAGGGGAATGTGAAGTGAGGAGGTCAAGGTCACAGTGGCTATACTATTAGGAACAAAGATGCACAGAGGCTATACCATTAGGAACAAAGATGTTACTCAAATAATGCGAAAAGAAGATACCGAGAGACACTTAAAGGAGGATGATGGGTGTTCAGGCACAGACAAAACAAGTTTATTAGCTGAGGAACGAACAGATACACGGGGAGTCTGAAGCTATCAGTGACAAGAGGCATACACAAGAAAAGAGGCAAAAGAAACGGACATGGCAAATTAAGGGAGGTGGGCCCTGAAGAGAAAGCGAAAAAAACACAACACAACACAAAACAACACAACACAACAAACTTTCCCCTCAAGACTAGTGAGAACAAACTATCAGTCTAGGGTTAGTTTCTGAAGAAACAAACACCTATAATACATTTTAGAGTCACCACATGTCACTTTTTAAATACCAAAGTACAATGAAGATTGTATCTAAAACAATTATCACCATCATAAAAAGTTAGATGTTAAAAGGGTAAACGTCTAGAAAGGCCTTACTCTACCAAAAATAGAAAGTAAATAAGGAATGGCTGTTGAGTAAAATAGGTATCTAAGGGTGGAAGCAGTATTATGACAATATGGTAAAACAGGTCAACTGTTGCTTCGTAATTAAGAGATAAATTTCAATTAATACGCTACTTCAGAATCTAAATACTATCTCAGTATAAAGCTACAAAGCCGGTTCTTTTTGCTCATGCCTGAAAGAGACAGGCAAGTAAAGGTTGCGAGTAAACAAATTCAGATAAATGAACAGAATGGGAGAACAAGAAATGACTTTTTGAAAGCTAATCCATTCAATCTTCTTCATTTGATGGTTGCAAAAAGGAAGCCTAGAGAGAGGTCCAAGCTCACCACCTGAATTATAGTTGAACTCCACGACTCAGATCCCAGTTTTTTGGTTTTCAATTTATATTTACTTTTTTTTCTTTTGGCCTATGGACGGGGGTGGTAGGTGGAAAAACTTTATTATCTTCGAGCAACAAAGTAGGCAGAAGCACCGAAAGAAAAACCCTCCTCAGCTCAGCAGCGTAAGGCTGCTTGTCCACGACACAGGTCCTCTCCAATGACAGATGTTTTCCAGATTCACCTTAGTGCAAGAGCCACTGAATGTGACATCTCTCAGTCTCCCTGTGCACCTATCGTATGAGCTATCCATTTAATAAAGTGTCCACTAGAACAGATATTACCAGGAGCTACAGTAAGAGAAAAGCAAACAACAAGGGAAAAAAGAAGAAAAAATGTGATGGGACAAGTAGAAAGAATGGAGAAAATTAAACAGTCTCGCAGGTGGAACTGTTCTCATGGGTGTCTGGATGGCTAAACTGTTCTGGACAAGAGAGTTACTTCTCCCTTTTATGAAAGAATACCATGCTGAGTTTTTATTGGGGATCTTTAAAGTTAAGCTAAAAGTTTCAAGAAATCATTTATTACCTGATTTCCTTAATGCACTACAGAAAAATAACCTAATAAAAATGATTGATATGTGAAAGGTACTTTCGAGTCACAGCGTGCATGGCTGGAGACCCCACAGCCATAAAAGATCTTAAGGCACACATGCTCAAGGAATGTGGGAGGGAAGTGAGAAAGAGAAACATTATACCTCTTCCATGCTTGGACCACTGTCTGCAGCTTCTAGGTTTCAGAAGTGAAGAAAACAGGGCTTTGAAATAAATTCAGCCTTCAAAGTTGTCACACATCTTTTTGCAGGTACAAAACAGGACGAGGGCAGGGAGGAGGGAAGGCAAACTTAGGATCACATGAGGAAGAACCACACCCATTTTGGTTCTGTCAGCCCAGTTCTGCAAAGTAGGCTAGGCCGCAGAGGAACTGTAACTTAAAAAAACTCCTCAATAATCATCATCAAATAATGGAGTTTGCACAATGAAACTAATACTGCTAAGTTTGAAAACACAACCACTAGCACTACCACCAAAAACACCTCGTTGATCACTCCCTTCTTCAAAGAGTCTCTTGGTTTCCTAGATACCAAACCCTCTTGGTTCCTTCTCCTCCCGTGGCTATTCTTTCTCAGTCTCTTAGACTTATTCTTCCTCATCTCTCTCTAAGATCTAAATCTACATGGTCTTGGAGTGCTCAGGTCTCTTTCCTTAGCTAGTTACAGTTACTTCCAGCTTTGGATACTTGCACTTCTGGGTATGAGACTAAGATACTGACAGATGCAATTAATTCCCTTGTCCCTCACTTCCCCTAGCAACTGCCATAAAGCTTGGACATACTCGAAAAAGCCCTGCCTGGAGGCAATGCAGAGTAAATGAAACCAGAAAGACTGATAGGGAGTCGACGCAGACTAAGCTGACATAAAGATGGGGAGTTTTACAAATAAGTTCCCATGTCTTCAGAGTATAGCCTAAGGCTAAGTGCAGTCTGCATGTCTAACATGTGGAAGAGCCAATTCCAAGAGGGTCACTGAAACAGAAAAGCTCTGAACGGAGGCTGGAGCTGCTGTCTAACAAGCAAAATTTGTGGGTAAAGCCTAACTACAAAAACTAACTGCTAATACAACCACTCTTTGCAGAAAACGAATTAAACCCAGAATCTCTACTACCCGGCCTCCATAATGCCCAGGGTAAAATCCTCATATGAAGAACCAAAACACAGAAGCACCTACATTCTCCACAGGCAAAAATGGCTATTGTCAATAACCTCAATGATACATACCTGCATATATCTGTAAAAATTTCCCTCAGTGAATTACACTTTGGTCAGAGAAATAAGAGATCTCGGCAGAGAAACAATAAACAACTGTTGACTGATATAGCCATAGAACTATGATCACTGGGTGAAAGACTGTAGGATACTCATATCATCTCAAAGTTGTTACTGCACAAATTTACTTAATAGTTGCAAACAGAAAAAGGTGCCTTTAAAATGGAGAAATTTGAGACAACATCCAAACCAAAATAAAATGGAGAAATTTGAGACAACATCCAAACCAAAAGATTAGAACTCAACATCACCAATAAACATGGATATGACACAATGTAGCATTATTTGTATTGTATTGTACAATTACAGTTTTTCTGTAGGTTTGAAATATTCTCCAAACAGGTGGAGGGAAACACGAACAAAGAAAGCCAAAAGGCTGTTAAAAATCAGGGAAGAATTAAAGCAGTTGTCCTGGGATCCATTCATTTTCTTTATCAGAAAGAAACTCTAGGAAAAGTACGTGAAGGAGTTTAATATACTTGTTAATAATAATATATTGTTAATGGGTCCTCCTGGTAAACAGGTTACTGATTGTTAAGAGGAAAATCCTTACCTGGAGAATGCTCTTAGTAGGATGTCCCCTAAGGATGCTTACAGTAAACAAACGGAAATATCTACAGATTTATGTGGCATGGCCCACGCAGAAAATCACTTCAACTATACAACCCTGGGGAATAGAATGGATAAGTTTCAAAATCTAAATGCTCTCTGCTATGAGGTAATAACTACACTTCCTCATTTAAAGACCTCACCTACTCTGGGCCACAAAGAGCCTGTCTGACGTAGAAAGGATGGACATGAGGAATGACCGAGAGTTCCAGATCTCTCTCCTTGCTTCAGGTGCCTTTGACTGCATACCCCTGAAACTATCAGTAACGCTGGATGGTATGTAAGACCTCTAATAAGTGTCTGATTTGAATCTTAATCTTTGTACTGGCTTATAAGCAAAAGAGGAAACTATCAAAAATAATTACATCTAAAATGAATTGAAGTTAGTAAATACTAAAATGTTAGTAGAATAAGTGACCTGTTGATTTGACACAAATACTTAACAAGGTATACTGACAGCAAGCATAAGGCATCTTTTATCCTAGGGCAAAATTTCTTTTAAGCATTTATAAGAGAAAACTTAACCAAAATCTAAGTGTATGAAATTACAGAGAAATTTCTCCACCAATTTTCAAAAAGCAAATATAGCCAGAAATATCACAAAATTTTAATACATGAAAATATATGATGATACACCTGCAACTGACTGGGTGTACGTAGCCCAGAACTCTTCTAAACATGTCCTTTGGAATAGGAATATGCCTGATTTACAGAATTGTGGTGGAATTCGAATAAAGATGACATAAAAACTATCATAATCTACACCATTTTTCCTATCTGTGGTCCACTAATGACAACCACTTAGAAACAGGCTACGAAGGACCACGAGACAAGGCGATCCGAACAGCTGATGCAAGCTCAACGTCTGGTTTGAGTAAGAACCCTGAGCATGAAAAAATAGGGGATGAAACAAAATCAGAAAGCTTTCAAATAGAGAAGTAGGGGTAGCAGGCAGAATAAGGTCTCCTAGATCGTGCAAGTTCTCAGTGTGCAGAAATACTTGGCAGAGGGAAGAGTAACAGCCTCAGCGAGGAACAAGAAAAAACATGCAGATATAGGAAACTGAGCGTTAATTAGCTGTGAGGAATTAAAGAATCTGAAAACATGTTGCACGTCCTTGGGCCTAATGTCCTCAAAAGGACAGCTACCGTGTTTATTACATTATCTCATCTGGGAGGGCAGAATCTAGATATATTTCAGGAAATTCTTATCTTACTGAGGCAGCACCATGAAGGACCTACCTACCTCCATTCACTTCATAATAGCTAGGAAGCCCACCACCTACTAGCTATTTGACCTTGAGCAAGCTGATTAACTTCTCTAAGCCTCAGTTTTGTATTCTGGAAGACTGAGACAATAACGATGTCAACTTCATTAAATCATGAATATAAAACACACAACATAGCAGCTGGCACATACCAAATGCTCAGTAAAAGCCAGTCATTACATTGATTACTTAAGAAGGAATTCCTTGAACCTTTTGGTTGACTGCATTGTGTGTATCAATTTTACTATCTCCTTCTATAGCTAGCTAATAGCAATCTGTAAAAGTTAATAAGCTACTTTAACTTTCAAAGAAAAGGAACTGTTTCGGAAGAGAGTACTTAAACTGACATCAAAATTAAAAGTACGAATACTATTAGAAAAGGCAGCAAAGACCTGGTATTCATACATTACAGTCTATAAAATTAGAACCTATGATTTTAAAGTATCATAAAGATCAGGCCTTTTTTTTTTTCTTGGCCAGAAAACACAAACTCCCATTTCTAAAAATATCTCAGGTTTTCTTCTTGAGGAAGTCAGCTTGCAACAAAATACCCTATGATCATAGAAGGCAAGTATAGGACGATATGTCACGAACAAGTCTACGAAAATGTAGTGGTATATCAGCTAAAGAAAAAATTCATCTGGAAAAACAGATACGTACAGGTTTTCCTCCAAATTTAATCGAGACTGTAAGTTTTCTGTTTTGTAACTATTTCTTTGATACTCCCATGTAGCCGATGAACACTTCCTTAAGAAATCACATACGACCTTTCAATTTTCAAAAATCCTCTACGATTTGCTTCTTTTAGAAAAGTAGACTGATTCTGTAAAAGAATCATGAGTGAGAAATAAAATTTCAAATGTAAGAAAAGTATAAGGTCTTTCTAGTACACTTTTTATTCTGGTTTTTATACTTAACTGTAATCCAGTTTTTAAACAGCATTATGAAAGAATCTGATGTCAGAGTAATCGATGTAGACCACTAGTACCAAGAATTCAAAGAATATATATACTATTATTTTTATTAACTATTTTGCAAATTTTATTAACTATTAATTTGAAAGAATACACAGGCAATAAATTTTAGCTTTCTATGAGGCAACAATTCCATAGTGGTCTTACATAATCTAGGAAAACAGACAAACAAACAAGGTCATGACATAGCAATCCTGTAAACCTAGAAACGTTAATCACTGAGCCTGATTTCCTATTGCTGATGAGGTTTAGGAATAACAAACAACTTCCACATAGAGATCAAATAGGCCTTTTCTTTTTAATTAACTGAATTTATTATTGAGAACTACAGAAGGGAAGATTAATGAATATATTTTAATCTCAAACTCTTCGTACACTGCATATAGACTTACTGTATACAACACATCCTTTCCAGGGTAAATTAAAATCAGCAGTTATACAGTAGTTCAAAGCATCTGAACAATCTAGGACTGCGAAAGTGACTATTCGGAAGAAATTACAGGGAAAAATTTAGATAAGGACTGTAATTTAGTAAGGACCTTGGTTAAGAGAACGTGAAAGAGAAAAAGGGACAAATCCTCATTTCCTATCTCAGTGTTACACACAGAACAAAAATCTCCAAAGATTTTATTTCTTGTAGGAATTTCATGGAAAAAAAAAGATCTATGAAAAGGCCTACATGATGTGTAACCCATACTGACACAAACAGTAATTAGGATATAGAATATTTTGACTGAATGACTAGATAAAACGGGGATTGAAAGTTTGGGAAAGGAAAGATATATCAAACAGACTCCATGGATTCTGTAGACCTGTGTACATAAATAAAATTACCCCACAAAAAATGTTAACTCCCACCAAAGAATCATGTCCTATCCTTTGTTTCTAGTCAGATTAACTGTGATAACTTTGTCTTATAAAACACCTTACGATCCCTTCAAAAGGAAAAATTGGTGACAAACTTTGATGATCTAACTCAATTAGAATATTGTTAGAGAATTCTCTTGCTCTTTTATCTGTCTCAAAACTTGGAAGTTATACCAAAATGTAACAGTCAAACATACATGCAAAATGACCCTGCAATTAAGATAATTGCTGGTACCAAATGTTGTTTTTAAGTTCTGCAATACAACAGTCTCCCGGACATTCAAGAGTATGTCATTTGGTAAATCAAAGTTTCCACAAAGTAAGAGCAGTGAGAAGACCTAGTGAAGAGTCTGGCTGAAAGAAACAAAAATACGGATCATTTTGGTCCAGCGCTACTTTTATTTCAAGTTACTACAGAGCTGAATAAAATGCTGACACCACCACACAAAAATTTATTGAGTTGGCAATAGGCAAAGCATGATGTCAGCCACCATCCGCATTACCAAACAGCATCAACGCTTTAATTCTACAACCTAACGTGGACTTTATGTGTGAAGTTAGAGTAAAAACAAAAGTCTTAGGCATGAGGCATTATTAAACATAGATGAGTTTAGTTTGGCATAGTTTCAAGGCAAATTACTCTAAGGCTTTAACAACTTCAGTAAAAAACATGGAAAACTGTAAGCTTAAACATACTACAGTTTTCTAAATGTGCTACATTCTTCACCAAACAGACCCATAAGAATAAGTCTCAGTCAACTGGTAATAAGTCAAACAACTAACACCACACACACACACACACACACACACACACACATACACATACAGGCAGGCTGAGAGGAGACATGGAAACACACATATATATTCACATTCACCCAAGGCCTGACCTTCAACGCATGAATTTCTTCAAGCAATCGTTGTGGCCATGTCCGGTTTTTTAACAGTGCCTCTTCAGTGCCCCTGTAAAAACTACATGAAAATATACAGCCAGGAAAAGCATTTTATTTTAGACTCACACCACAATGGGAAGTCTTCATTTCTTCTAGAAGAGCACAATAAATCTTTAAATAACAAACGCTATCATCCTGCACATCCACTGCCTAACACATACCCCAATTCCATCAACAGACCCAGGGTTTTGGCAAACTATAAGCATCATCTAGCAATGATTATTACTACTGAGAGACAGTTTGCCTTCTAATTCCTTAATGGGAAGGCCAAATAATATTTTAATCAACTGATTAATGGCACATTGCATTTCATGTAACATAGGCCTATGAGCTACCATTAAAGGCTAGATACAATTTTATTCAACAAAATTTTGTTCTCTGCAATTAAAGGAATACAGAAGAAATACCTCATAACATCAGAAAGAAAGACTATTTATGATAGAAAGAACAAGAAATTAAGGGGGAACAAAATATCTGAAGACTATTCATACTTAATGCATAAGAACTACAAGTAACATGTTTAATATTAGTGATAATGAGGTTACAAACTATTTAAAAATAGGTGGAAAACAATGTTTTGGTAAACACTTCCATAAGGTACTCAAGATTTCAATTTAATTAGCAATTCAAGTGATAAAGTTATCTAAAATTTTTACTACTGATTCAAGGTATTACTAGATTTATTAAACACTGTACATCTTAAAATAACTTCTAATAACATAAAACACAGAAGTAACTCTGAAGGACTCTCATTCTGCAAAGGTCAAAATGAGAGCTCTGCAAAAACAGCAGAATTCATCGTGTATCTTAAGTGAACGTGGCCCAGACCACATATGGATGTGCTGACACAGCACACCGTATCCCACTCAGATCCCCTCTCTGTATAAAACAAAGTGATGCATGAATAAGATACTTAATTATTCCTCCGGGTTCCCCCCTCAGATTTTGTAATACTGAATAAAAACAACTTCTGACATTTCATTAGTCATAGGACCATGACTTCAAGTGACTAACTCTTTTGACTTGAGTCTGCCAACACTCCGGACAAGTTTTCGGACAACCAGAACTCGGACTCTCTTCACGTCTCTTCTCATCTTCACAACCTTTGAGGAATAAAACCAAAATTAGAAAGGTTCTCTCTTCATTCAAGGAGAAACATACTTTATTTTGAGTCTTAATATTAGAGATTAAGTCTAGTCACTCTAACTGAATTTTTAAGCATAGTCACAGTTAGATGCAATCCAACTTCTTCCATCAACACTGAAGGAATACATCAACTTTCTAAAAATGTGTCTGACAACGTAAGAGAAACAAGTTACAATTTTTTAAGAAGTCACAGCATTCTCAGTGATTAGTATGTTAATACGGCACTTGTGTTTTGGGCTCAGAACATAATACATGGTGAGTTCCCTGAGACTGGAGAGCGTTACAGTCATCTTTGCACCCTTGGGATTAAAACAGAGCTTCACCTATAATCGTAGGAATTTAATTTATTGAGTGTTTATATTACCAAAAACAAATGTGTGGAAGTGGTAACATTTTCCTTATTTGTGCAGCATCCCTTGCATTTGTTTTTAGTAACAAATTTCAAGCATAACTTTAAAAGAGAAGTGAAAGACACAAGGGTGCATGTGCACACGCACACACACTAACAGATGCTATAAATCATCCTATTAGAGAAGAGTGTTGAACTCTAAGAATGAAAATACAGAAAGATCGGCCAAGAAATGGAAATATTCTAATAATGAAGAACTACACATCAATAATAGTACTTAGTACAACAGATTGCTATCATTTTGAGTTTGTATTTCATCTATAATTATTAGGAATCATATAATCTATCATTCCTTTCATAATGTCCTTCTTGCCTTCTCCACTTTAAGAACTATATAAAATTCAGTTCAGATAAGATCTTTCCTGAGAAAATTTCCAATGACTCCTTCAGAGAGAGATAACCCGTGACCTTCATGTCCCTACTATACCCTGTAGGCAGCATCTGTCGCAGTGAACTGTCTCTAATTGCTCACGTGGCCATCTTTTTCTATGGTCTGGGCACTCCTAGAGGACAGGGGCCTTGCCGGACTTACATGATGCTTTATGGGCACATACAGTTCCTCAAATTCTCTTTACCGAGATAACAATATCAACATGATCCTGTCTCTTCAAGGCTCTTGCATTCGGCTATAACACCTTCTCTTACCTTCAGTATAATTCACCCCATATTCTTTGAAGATACTGGCAACCAACTTACAATTTATTTCCTCCTTAACATTTTCCACCATTCCGGGTGAGGTACATGTCCATGTCACAACCTCTTCATTATTATATCCTCACTTCTTGACTTCCTCTTTCTTCATGAACTAAACTATTCCATCTCAGCACCCACTTCCATGGTCATACCGTAGTCTTTGTTAGCACGCATAGTTTTTTTTATAACCATTAATTCAAATACTCCACACTAAGATTACAATGTCTATTAACTTCCTTTTTCAAGTCTACGCACCACAACCATCTTCGACTTCACTGGGACCGCCAGTTCACTGATCCCTATATTTTCTCTCAAGTGATTAGTCCTCCACTTTTAAACTTTCCTTTTATTCAGGCCATGTGCATGATCAACACTTGCCAATATCTTAAACGTCCCTATCCCTCCTTTTAGCAATCCTTCTCGTTAATCCTGGATGAAAACATTATCCTGAGTTCTTTGCCACAGCACCACAATAGCTGGGAAATACTTTCCACATTCTATCTACTTTAAATTCATCACAACTAAACTGAAATGGGCCCCTATACTCTTAACAATCCTATCATATTTTTTTGATTAATTCCTTCCATAATGACTATTTTCAACCTTTGCTATCTAAAACATCAGACCTTCCTCATCCTCTCTCTTTTCCAATTTCATGGAGAAAATGAACATCAGATGGGAACTGTCATCTTTCTACCACTTACCACCATGAATGCAAATTCATCCTCTATTAACAAAGTTACAATGTAAGAAATTCTCCTACATGGTATCCGATGTTAAAGTTCTAATTGTGTTTTGGATCTCATCTTTTCTGCTTCTTAGAACCCTTACTTTAGACTATCCCTTTACTCTGGCATTGTCAGGCTCTTACACAGATGTTACCATTTTCCCTAGAGACAAGACAGACAAAACATCCTCACTATGAAAGTCACTAGGAGTACCTCAGAGCCAAGCTTTCGTATCTCCACTTCTAAATACCAGATAATTTCAGTTGGATTTCCACTCCCATTAGCCCACTAACAGCTGTCACGAAAGACATCAATGATTTCTAAAAGTCCCTCAAATCCAACAAATTTTTCAGGCTTCATTTCTCTTGGAGTCTCAGGAGCATTTGACACTGTTGACCACTTTCTCCTTCTTGAACACTTTCCCTTGCTTTCCATAACAGAACATTGTCCTCGGTTTCCTTTGTCATCTCTAGCCACTCTACCCTGGTCTTCCCTGAAGGCTCATCCACTTCTGACCTGTCCCAAGTTGAAAGGACAACCCTAAACCAACTCTCCTTTTCACAATACACTAGTTAGCCCTAGGTGATCTCACCTATGTATACTGTAATTTGCCAACTAAACAAAGATGACTCAATAATTTCTGCCTTCAGCTCAGATCTCTCTCTTAGCTCCAGACCTAAGTGTGTAACTGTCTACTTGACAGTTCCTTTTAAGCATGCTTAAACTCATCTACAACTTACATTTGAACTCATGTTCTTCACTCCCAAATGGATTCCTTTTTTGTTGTTTCCTTTCTCAGGGAAGAGAACAATCCTTTTGTTCAATTATACACCTCGGGCTCATTATAAGAAGCTCTCTTTTCTAAATCCCTCACAATGACTCTGTTACCAAGCTGTGTTAATGTTATCTCCTAATTATATCTCACACTGTTACCACTTTTGCCCCATCTTGACCTCCTAGCTCTCTTGGCTGAGTTACTGCTAACTAGTTTCTCTACATCCATTCTAGCCTCTTTCCAACCAGTTATCCACAACTCAGTCAGAATATACTTTTTAACACACACATCTGATGACAGACCTTTACTTTATTCTCTTCCATGGTTTCCAATTTGTCTTAGGATGTCACACGGGCTTTCTTTTAGTCCTCGGTCCTCACCATGCTCCCACCTACCACCAAGTCTTTACACCTGCTGTTTCCTCTGGTAGGCAAGCTCTTTCTTATCCTTCTGATTTTGGTTCAACTGTCACTTCTCAGTAAAATCTTTTCTGGCTTTCCTGAGAGGGTCAAAACCCCCTATATAAACACTTAAGAGTGCTTCTAGAACTTATCACGACCATTATTTTAAGTTTAATATATTACTTGTAATACGATTACAATCTAATGTAAATTCCTCTTATAAATTCCATAAAGATCAAGTGTCTGGTTTTAGTCAATATTACATCTTAACACCTAACAAAGGGATGGTAGAGTGTAGGTTTTCAATAAACATGTCCTAAGTGACCAGAAAGGCTACAAGACTCACTTGTTCATTCACTGTTTCAAATGCAAAATATATTAACAAAGTGCAGAGTCATCAGGTTTCTTCCCGCTAGATAGGCTAACCTCTTTGGAATTTATTTAGAAGTCAGATTGAGAAAAAAATATTATACTTGCACAAATTAGAAGCCATTTAGACTAGGTTTAAGTGAGAAAACCCCCACAGCAAAGTGGGGGTTTAGGACACATTTTTTTGAAAGTCATTTATAAAATAAACTGATAATGAGTGATAAATTATACATTAAAATATATTAACAACTGTTTCTAATTGCTGTACCCTGCAGTTGTATGAAGTGATTACATGCTATTTGCTAACTGCTGTGAACCAAACGTAACTAATAAACTACAGTGAGCAGAGTTGGTCCTCAGTTACATTCCAATCATGGGAAAGCTAGACTCCAATTTGGAAACTCCAATTTAAGAAGCACTATGTTTGTCATTACTGCATTAGGTAATTCTAAATGAAAAGGGAATGCTTTACATATGTAGCTTCACGCAAAAACCAAAAATGCTTTTCTAACTTCTTGACTTTCCCAATATTCTGGCAAGCAGTAGGAAAATTTGGTTACTATATTAGAAAAATAAGTACATTCATTTTATGTAACAATGGAATTATAATTTTACTTTCCTCACAACTGGTAACCTCAAGCACTTGGCTTTCTTCAAGCATTTAACTTTAGTTTGCAAAACTGACAAACAGATACCACGAGCCTCTGAGTTACGAAAGAAAAATTCATTTGCACCTAGGAATTATGAAGTTGGTTGAGAGAAAAATCCACAAGTCAACAAATAGGCCTAAAACAGTCATTACTGTCAGAAGGCCAATGCACTACTTAAGGGCAATGTTCTTGGGTTTTCCAACCGAAAGCAAACAGAACTATCACTGTTAGAAATGTGAAATAAGTATGAATCTATCTGGGAGGGAAGGGAGGAAAGAGAAATAAAGAGAGCAAGGAGAAAACGGGGGCATAATAATGGAAATGGAATGTGCTGACAAAGAAGAAACAAAAAGGAGAGAAAGTAAAAGGAAAGAGCTTGAGGAAAGAAAGTGAAGGACAAATCTGCCAGTCACCATCAAATCCAAGCTGGGGGCTTCCAAGCAGCAAAAGAATGTAGTTAATCTATAAGAGCAAAAGAAAAGCACGCGCGCGCGCGCACACACACACACACACACACACACGATACGTGTGCTGAAACTGAGGTGTCAATGAGAACTTAGGCATGTGGATGCCCTCAGTTAACCTGGTAAAATCTAAACACAGTAACATAATCTGGGTCACCTCTTGGGTAGACAGTACAAAAATATGATCATAACTAAATCAAGTGGAAAGCTAATACACCTGCTTGGGAAAAGACATGTGACACATGGGGAAAAGTCAACATAAACACAGGACAGGGAGCCACAAAGAGCAAAAGCTAGCAGTTTTCAATTCAAGGAGATTCCAAAGAAGGATTCCCCAGTTCAGAGACGAGTAATCCAATTTGTACTGGAATAACTCAATTATGGGACAGATGTAGCACAGCCCAACAATGAACTGTGTGCAGCCAGTGTAGATCAGCAGACAGTAAAAGAACCTTTTGCAATGTGAGAGTTACTGCCCTACATTAGATATATTTCATAAACTAGCTTTCACATTTATATAGTCTCTTATAAACTATGCTTAATGTGAATTTGCTTTTGAAAGAATGGGCTATACTTTTGCGGTGACAATGATAGCAAGTTTCTGATCTATAAAGCTGAGAGCAAACTATGGTGCAAGACAAAAGTAAATACTACTTTGAATTGACTCGTGTTAGCTATCTGAGAGCCAGACTACTAGTCAGCCTCTTTTGGTAATTCATCGACCGTGCCATGCATTTAAATTAACCTTTAACAACACCCCGTGGTTATTAAAATCAATTGTTCGTTAGACCTTGTATTGCTCTAGGGGAGCTTGCAGTACTAAGAAAAATCTGAGCATACCTGTGTTTCTTAGAGTACATTAAAACTTCTGGTTATTCATTGCTCATCTATCAGACCATCTTACACACACACACACACACACACACACACACGAAAAAAAAATCACGACACATCCTGTCCATGAGGCTGTTGTGAAATAGGCACTCTCATGTGCTATTGATAGAGGACTACAAACTGGTGTACTCCTTCCGGAGGAAACCCTGGCAATCCAGACAAGGATCCTACTTATAGGAAATCTATCCAGAGGATACATCTCCAACAATACGAAATGGCTAAGGTAATACTGAAGAAGAAAACCAAAACG
>JAQQST010000141.1:0-15907 GCA_028646485.1 Cryptoprocta ferox | reverse complement strand
TCAAAAGGCAGAGCCCAGTCATCTCCTCTGGACTCTTCTCACCTCCTATGATCTGGGCTAGGCCTAGACTCTCGATCATTTTAGTCACCTTACCGTACCATGAGACCAAAAAAGCCAGCTTTCCAGAGGATGTGATGTCAGACTCCATTAAGACTGGGTAGGGTGTCAGGGCGGGTGTGTTCAGCCACACGTGTATACTAAGCATAGCAGTTTACTTGCGACAGGCCCGAAAACATGCATGAAGCAGGCAAGTGTTTGGAGCCAATGTGGAGAAATCAGGTCTGTGTCCATCACCAGGAACGCAGGACATTAGTCTGCCAACAGTGCGTGAGTGTGCTTCCTGCCTTGTGAGGCATGCTAATGCAGCAACACCTCTGCTCAAGAAGTAGGTGTTAAGCAACCAGCCCATCCCAGCACCACCTACTGTTCCCAGGAGAGAAGGCAGGAGCGCTATGTCTCAGAATCATAGGCTTTACTTGCACACCTGCCTCTGCTGCTAGGCATACAGACATCTGTCCTTCAGAAGGACATAGGTCCTTTCCAAAGTAACGCAGTGCTTTAGTGGTAAAGTTCTGCATAAGTTAAGCGTGAGATTTGGGCACCTGCAGTAGATGTCAACGTAACAGTGGCACAAACAGAATACACACCTGTTTCTTCTTGATATCAATGAACTCTGATGTGGCTTGTCTGTAACTGATTATAGATAGCGCAGCATGGGAGGTCATATAATATTGATCTGCCTGCTCTAACATCTCAGGATATTATTTCCTATCTTAACCTTTAAAAAAAACAGCATCTACACTCAACGCATTATGGTGTGGCTAGAACATCAAGGCTTTGACATAAAGAGGAATGCGACCCGAAAAAATTCCATACATTTTAAACTAAATACAGATAAACTAGAACTGTAATGTGAAGCTATACTTTTTTATTTTTCTTTGATTTTTTTAATGCTTTATTTATTTTTGGGTGAGACAGAGAGACAGTGTGGGCAGTCAAGGGTCAGAGAGATAGGGACACAGAATCCAAAGATAGGTTCCAGGCTCTGAGCTAGCTGTCAGCACAGAGCCTGATATGGGTCTCAAACCCACGAATGGCGAGATCATGACCTGAGCAGAAGCTGGACGCTCAACCGACTGAGCCACCCAGGTGCCCATGAGCACTTCTTTTTTAAATGTATCCAGTAATTGAAATGTTTTATGAGTTTTCCCTGAAAAGCACTTTACCCACAGACATCCTATGTTCATCTATTTCCTATTTCCATGATTATTAAACACAGCACCAAAACAAAATTGTTTGTGTGTGTGAATTAAGTTCCCCAAGGTAAAATGTCTGAGTCAGAATAGCGGGGTCAAATGGAGGTGTGAGACTAGCAAGACCAAATCATCTGCTCATCATTCTCCTAATTTCCCCCCCAAATGTTTATTTAATTTTCCTCAGTGAACATACGGTTCAATATTGGTTTCAGAATTTGAATTCAGTGATTCCTCCCTTACAGACAACACCCAAGGCTCATCATAACAAGTGCCCTCTTCAATCCTCCTCACCCATCTAGCCCATCCCCCGCCCAACCAGACAGTGAAATCAGTGAATCCATCCCGTTGACAACTGCACCAAAGATACTTTGTAACATACTTAGAAATCAACCTCACCAAAGAGGTATTAGATCTGTACCCTGAAAACTCATGAAGGTAATGGCAGAGGACACAGAGAAATGGGAAAATATTCCGTGCTCAGGCTTTGGAAGTACAAACATGGTTCCAGTGTCTGTACTAGCCAAAGCAATCTCCACACGTACAGCATCCACACGTACAGCAATTCCTACCCAAGTACTCCCAGCATCTTTCCCTCAGGCACAACAAACACTCCTAAAATTTGTATGGAATCACAAAAGGCCCCGAAGCGCCAAAGTCATCCTGCAAATGAAGAAGAAAGCTGGAGCTATCATAGTTGAACATATTCCACGGAGCAATTAAAAGGAAAAAAAAAGAAGAATAAAAAAACATTCTACTGGTTTCTTCTGACTGGCTCACTCAATCCAAGAATTCTTGTTTTTATTTTGTCTTTATGCTCCCAGTTCGGCAGGAGTATCATAAACTCGTATGTTTCACACTCAAATTTTTGGAATAAATGAAGAAAAAAGGAGAGCATAATGTGTTGTCATGAAGTTTCAATGTTCCTTTATGAAATTTCCTTCTCTGAAGTCTTTCAAAATCTTAGAACTCCTCATTTCTAGGTGGTTTAGAAGCCACAAATCACAGACTGCCTTTCGAGTGAATTGAGGTTTTCTATAATTGTGTCAGGTATTAGTTATCTGCTTGGAGATCACACAGAACTACTGAAAGCACAACGTCTTTTAGGCTCCCCACTTTCATCACATATGGTATTTTAATGTCTATGTAGCCAAACACATAAAAACAGAGGGATGGGATCCCGTGTGTTTCGTGCAATCCAAAGACAGGTATCCTGCTGCCAAGCAATCAGGTTAGGTGTGAAACGCAGCCGAGAATACAAAACCGAAATGCACGTCAATGCAGGTGGTGCTGGGAAGAGCCCATCTCCCCTCAGGGGCAAGAAAAGACTCAGATCAGGGGTCCGAGTCTGGAGCGACTGGTCTGTCCTCAGACCGAGACAAGAAACGCTAGGCAAGCTCCCACTCTGGTGATGTGCTCCCACACAGCAATTTGATTTTGATGTTGGGGAAGAAAAGTTGTTTTCCTGTTTCTGAGAACGGAGTACTTGGCAGGATTGTGTTGGCCCAGATGGGTGCTTCCTGCTTTCTACCAACCCCTTGGAAAGCCTGAACTGCCTGCATTCTAAGTATCTAACGGTTCGTCCATGCAACGCCCATACCTTGAAGGCGTAAGGATAGAAAAACTAAACTCAATAAGTAAAAGACCAGAGCCCATTTCCACAGACATGGATGTAAACCAGGAGCCAGACAAGAGCCCCGAAATCACCATTGTTCTAGTACTGAAGGAAGGAAAAGAATAGAATAGAGTGACAGCCCTTTTGCACACGGGGCTCCCAAGTGTAGCTAAAGGATGATGCCCTTAGACCTGGCCCACTCGTGTTGGTGATGACACCAACCTTGCCCAGGGAAAAGTGCTAATGACCTCATGTGAAGCTTTATCCCATTTTCATGTGAGATGAAGTCATTTGGCCCTTGGGACTACCCTTCAGACTCCCTTGCTCTTTCACTGATGAGGATTTCGTTAGGGGACGTTCACAGACATAATCTGGGAACAGTTTCTGATTTGACACATGGATTGTGACGACTTCTCAGTCATGTGGGAGAGCCCGGGCCACCGGAGTCCATGGAACCCTTCTGCAAGCTCTACTTTGGCAAGCAGAGGCACAGGGTTCCGGAAACTGTTCAGCAGAAGAGGTTTGCATGTGCGCAGGGGCCAATGATGTTGGGAAGGATCCAATCTCCTTTCTGAAGCAAGGGCCTAGGGTCAAATGCAGGAGCTATAGGGCTGTCACTCATAGAGTGCCCAGTCCTTTCCGGGGAGCCTTCATTCACACCGTGTATCATCATATAGCAATTAACTTCCTGTATCGAAATGGAAAGGTTCACCTCCTGCCAGTAAGCACTCTGTGTTTGGCAGGATTCTCTTGGCATTGCACCATGGTCCTGTTCTGTGTACACCCCTTTCAGGAAAGCCTGAGCTCCAACCTCCTGAGATGCTCAGGGTCCATGCATGTGAAGTCCAGTCACCGAGCAGGTTAGGGCACAAAAACACTCAAAGACTAACATATCAGAGTTGAATCTTCAGACTTGCCAGGATCCCACCTTGTGAGTCAGAACTATGTCTTGTCCACAGATAGGAAGGCCTTGAAAGTTGGTGACAGCTTGACACATTCCTTCCCTTATTGAAGTTGGGGTGCATGAAATTTGCCCACAGAACTCCCTGGTATAGCTAGTGGATGTTCCACTTCTCCTCAGGCCACAGGCCTTTCTTACTCCTTGGACACCAGGCTTGCCCAGGGAATTGTGCTACCAACATTATCTACAGCTTCATTCTGTTCTCATTTGAGAAGCAGAACCTCAGCCCTCAGTGTATCCTTTTCAATTTCCTTACACTTACCCTAACTGCGTGTTCAGTGTGAGACATTCAGTGCCAGCGTCTGGGAGCCTTTTTCCTCAATTCGAATAGTGGATCATATCAAGCTCCCATACGTTTGGAATTGCTTGAGGAACAAGTGCCCCGGGGTGTCTGTCACATCTACCCTGAAAACAGAATATATTGGGGACTTGATTGTGTTCAGCACATGAGGACTGCTTGTGGGTAGGAGTAGGTGATATTTGGAGACAGTTCACCTCGCTTCTGTTGGAAATGGTGATGGAGGTTTGGCCTTTAGAGCCACAGTCAGAAAAAAAAGCCACACAAATAGTGCTGATTTTTTCCGAGTGAGCATCCCTGAAGATTGTTTTCTACCCGCTTAACAACTAATTTCTGATATCAAGAGAACAATGTTGCCCTCCTAAATACTTGGGGCCCTAAAGCCTTCTGTTTGCGCAGTGACTATTCCTGTGCTCTGTGCCCCTGCCATAGACGGCCTGCACATCTTGCTTTCTGAGCCTCTAAGGATTGCCACCACCCAGTCTGTTTCCACAGCAGGTGAATATGGAAGAAACTACTCCAAACCTAAAAAATCAGGTCTCAGTCCCACAGAAATGGGCACCAGTTCATATGGAGACTCTTCCCTCCAAATCATACTGCTTTCACCCCCTGGCAGGAAAAGCTGCAAAGCTGGCAAGTGCCCCAAGCCCTCCTCCACTGTTTGAGGTCAATTGTAGCGTTTTTATGCTACTTTAGGATTCCCTGCCATGGCTAAAATATGTTCCTTTCTCTATAGCCCACAGGTTTCCCTTAGTGTAGGTCACCAAGCTTCCCTGGGGACTTATGTCAGTCACTTTATTCAGAGCATTTGTCTGTTATCATCTGAGACAAAGAATTTGGACCAAAGTGCATCCCTTCCAATTCCTTTGAACATTTTCTAAACAGGTATTCCTGTCAGGCGTTGAGAGTCCAAGCTTGGATCTATTTCTCTTTGATTTTAATTGCGGAGTCCTGCCAAGTTCCTCTAAGTCCAGAAGAACGTGGGCAATGGGTTCTCCCATGGGCTCACCTGTGAGACCTATCTTGGCAACAGAAGGCAAAACGCTTTGGAAAGGGGCAAGCGTTACAGGGAGGGAGCCATCCTCACTTCTGTGCTAGGGGAGATGGAGATCAGAGAACCATGTGGCTATTACTCAGACAGTGCCCAGCTTTCACAACCAGCTACCCCATGGCAATTCCTAAGGACATATTGCCCTCCTTTACGGAGACCTCTGCACTTGCCAGGCTCCTGTTTGACTGAGCATTGTTGGTTACCCTGATCCCACTGGCCCCTTTGAGGTTCCTACATTCTGAGAAGATCAAAGTTTGAACATGAGCCTCGTTCTTCCTCAGATGGTCAGGGCAGAGAGTCCATTCAAGGCAAGGACACTGGGACCAGACCCAATTCCACAGACATGCCTGCCAGCAGGCACAGAGAAGCTAACATTCAGATAGATCACAAGTGCTTCTATCCACACTATAGAAGAGTAAGGTAAGGGCCAGAAGCCTTTCTGCCCTATCAAGTTCAGGATGCAATGTTCTTGTGGCTGGTGCTTCCTTTCATCGCAAATGCAGAGGTGTTTCCTTCTTCCTCTCTAGACGCCAAGTTGCCTAGGAAATGGCGCTCATGTCAAAGGTCCCAGCTTCATTCCATTTTCACCTGAGGGGAACAATGTTGTTCCTCAGTGTGTTTGTTCAGATTATTATTATTGTTGTTGTTATTGTTTGATCTTGTTATTAATCCTGTGAAGAATGACTGGTTTTGTAATATGGGCTTGGGAAAGGTAAAGTCAAATGGCATGTGGCAAGCAGTTTCATATGTTAAAGACCAACAGATTCCTTGAGGCCTGGCTCTTGCCAAGTTTTCTTTGTTTTTATCTGCAGCAAAACATTACCATTAACACAATAGGCAGTTCCTGGAGAAGCATTTTACTCTGCCAGCCTCAAGTATTTGTCAATGGGTTACAGGTGACAAGGATATTTAATTTTAATTTTAAGTGTTTATTTTTTAAGAGAGAGGGGAGAGAGTGAGACTAAGACTAAGGTGGAGGGGGGAGAGAGAGAGAGAGAGAGAGAGAGAGAGAGAGAGAGAGAGAGAGAGAGAGAGAGAGAATATGTACCAGGAGAGGGACTGACAGAGAGAGGGAGACACAGACTCTAAAGCCAACTCCAGGCTCTGAGATGTCTGCACAGAGCCCCACATGGGGATGGAACTCAGGAAGTGTGAGATCCTGACCTGAGTCAAAATTAGAGGCTTAAGGGACTTGGCCACCCAGGGGCCCCAGGAAATTCAGTTTTATCTGCCATTTCCCTCTTACCTTTGCTCCTCACCTGACTTTGGAGGGCAGGGTGATGTTGGGGCTCCAGGAAACAGAGTCCATAGGTTTCTGGAGAGAAGGCCCCTGCCTTTTTCTTGTCATTTCCTAAGATACTTGTAAATTGGTGGAGGCTCTAGCAGTTTTGCCATTTGTTTTCTGACCTTTCCTTTGTCCTTGGGCAGCCAGGAGTGCCTGAGGAATGTCACCCATATCCCTCCTGGGGGTAGGGGCAGGTAATGCTAGCTTGTGTTTGGCCCTCAGCTTGCCTTCTGCTTCCTCAGCAAGCAGATGGATGCTTCCCATTTATCCAAACCAGGTGTGTCTGTTCCTTCAGATAACAGTGAGCCTGCCAGGAGATTGTGCACTTCTCTTTCTTCCCAGAGTTATCCCATTCTCATCTGATGATGATCTTTGGCTTTCTATGTATCCATTGCCACCCCCCCTTGCTCTTTGTGCTCTTTGTGCCCACTGTGGGGAATTCAAGGCCAGACCTAAGAGCAATGTCCCCTCCTTTTAACTGGGGAGCCTGGCCAAGTTATCCTGACTCTGGCGGACGTTGGGCGAAAAGTCCCTTGGGACTTGCCTTTTAGAACTATTTTGACAGGAAGAAGACCTAGGGCACTTGAAGGTTGCCAGACAAAATGTTGGTGCAGAGGCAAATCCAGAGAATTGGGAGGAAGCCTCCTCACTTGGGGGGAGAAGAGCAACAGGGCGTGTCACTTTCTCACCAGTTTTATCCCATTCTCTGCTGCAATGAAGACCTTTGACCCATACTGTGTCCATTGGACACACTTGGACAGAAGATGTCTTCCTTTAGTGCCCCTTGGCCTAAAGGAGGCCCACTCCATGCCCAAATCTCTGGCCCAGCCTTCACACAAACATCTGTTTTGGGGCACCTACGGATGGGCCTATGGAGAGCCACATACTTCTGAAACTGAATGAATTAATGGAGCAGGAGCCTTGTTGGAAAATCTCTCCTGCAGTCACGAGGACTGGGTCAGACTCCCGGGTGGAAGGCAGAAGATATGACTGTGAGACACCTACTCTGCATGGAGTGTGGGAAGAGCCCTGCTTCTAAAAAATTAACACAGATGTGTGATGGTGATCAGGAGGGCCAGGGCTCTTCAGAGAGAGGAAGGGGAGGGACGCCAGGGTGGCTCAGTTGGTTGGGCATCCGACTTCGGCTCAGGTCATGATCTCGCGGTCCGTGAGTTCGAGCCCCGCATCAGGCTCTGGGCTGTCCTCTCAGAGCCTGGAGTCTGCTTCAGATTCTGTGTCTCCCTCTCTCTCAGCCCCAACATCTCTCATGTCCTATCTCTCTGTCTTGCAAAAATAACTAAACATTTAAAAGCATTTAAAAAATAAAACCAGAGCGAGGAAGGGGATTTATATGGAGAAAGAAGTGCCCGGCACCTGCTTCCGGCAAACTGTCTCTGGGGAAAAAGGAAACACCTGAGGAGTTATGCAAAAAAGGCCTCTAGGGTCTGCATCTGGGAGGCCTGTGGGCAACAGGCCTGCCTTCTTCCTTCAGAAGGATCCAGAGAGCCCTGGGACTTTGTCTGCTTTTCTTGTTTTCCCAGCACTGAATGGATGGAGTGAGCAGTGACACTGCTGTAGCCATGAGGTGCACCCAGCTGTTGTTCCAAAGTGTGGAAAGGGGCATCGGGGCCATCTTCTTCTGAAGGGCTCTTTCTGGCCTGACCAGCTTCTGGAGCCTGCTGCAGGTGTGAACAGTTTGCTTTTCCAAAGGAAGGCCCCTCCATCAGGCAGAGCAATGAGGCAAGCTGGCTCCCCTCCTCTCCCCACTCCTTGCAACCAACAGCCAAGCGCCAAGCTCAGGGATTGGAGCGCTCTTCTGCTCATGGAGGTCACTGAGGGAGGGACTGAATGGGCACCCAATTCCCATCCCTTGGTGCCCTCTGTGCAAGTGCCAGCTCCATGGCTTCTAAGGGTGAACAAAGACTGAGTCAGAAAGACAGTAAGCTTACGGGACTGGCCGAAGCCAGGACCAGAGGGAGCTCAATATGTGCACCCAATGGGAATGTGACCAATGTGAAAAGGACATGTTCAATTTCTTTTCTCCTAGGCCCAGCTAGGAAACCAGCTCCTCGATAATGTGGCTGACCCATCCTCCACCCAAACAGTTCTTGGAGGGACCCCTTCAAATGGCCTAGGGCTCAGCATGTTCACGGAGTTTCAAAAACAAAATGCCAGGGCCCCTCTGGCTCAACCTGTCCCACAGACACAAGGGTTGGTCCACCTTGGACATTTGCTAGCCTGAGCTATTCTGACAGACAGATTTGTAAGAACTCCAAAGTAGACCTTGATGGATAATAAAGCACGCTCATGGAACTCCATACTCCTAGGATCTGAGATCTTCGTTCGGGATGAGAATTGCATGATGTTTAGTAAACACTGAACTGCACAACAGAGGAGCAAGCAGGCTTGGTCAGGAGTCAGAAAAATCTTTTGTGGGCTTCGGCTACAGGACCATTCCAAAGCATACCCCTTGGAGCCCTGTGAGCAAGAGAGCCTCATTCTCCCTTAACCAGTAGAGGGAAGTTGGCTTTTGGTGTGTTTCTGCCCATCGTATCAGTAGATAGGGGCAACAGTGACTCTGAGGTCTGAAGAAGGTGCTTCCATGTGATGATCAAGACGTGGGAAGGAGGCCTTAGTACACTGTTTTTTCAAAAGGTGTTTTGGGTGCCGATCAGGTCATGCAGCAAAGTGCACATGCACCGACTGACCACTCTTCTGAATGAAAGTATCCCCGTCAATTGCGAGTGGGAGTCAAAGTGGCTACCCATTCCCTGATTACTGTAGCCTGCTAAGCACTGAGGGCTCAGGGACAAGAGTGCTAGCTGTCCTCTCACAGAACACAATCTGAGAGCCCTGCATTGGCTCAGGAACTGCCTGCAAACTCACCTCCAATCCATGGATACTGGTTGTGTATGGGACAGCCCCATGACCTTGGTGTGTGAACTGAGACCCCGTTAGAAAAGCAGCAAAGGGTTCCTAATGACACCCAAGCCCGTCAAGTTCTGCCTTCAAATGGATATGGGTCAAATTGGGTAAGGTGATGTCTGTCTTTCCTACCATCTTCCCATACATGAGGCAGTTGTGAGCCTAACCTCTGGCTCAGCCTACTCACAAATATTGTGCCTTGGCGCCTTGACACGCTGTAGGTTTGCTGATGGTCACGTCATTCTGAAACCAGACTGAGAGAGGCCCATCGCAATACCTGTCTCACCATCCCAGGGACTCCACCAGCACGAGCTCCTATCAATTGGTTGTATCTGGAATAAGAAATGCCTGTAGGGTTAGGCCAAGGGAACCCTGTGAACCACTATACTGGGATCTCTGTCAGCAAGAAGTCTGCATTCTTTCCTCCGGAGCCATAGATTGCTGGCTACGTCTCTCCCTCCCACTTTTTCTAAGATTTGATGGCGCTATCGGGGTTGAACTGTAGCTACTCGGTTCTCCTGGCTGTTGCTCAGGAGTCTGGTACAAGGACTGTTTTTCCCTGTTCCTCAGAATAGCTTTCCCTTTGTTGATGCCATACTGACCCATACCACCCATGTGCAAACGGTCTGCTTCTCAGAATGAAGGCAACTCCATCATCCAGGTCAGTGAGGGAGGCTACCTAGCCTTCCCCTTCCAAACCCCTGCAGGCCAATCGCCACGCACTCGGGACTAAAGGCCTTCTTTCCCTTTTTAGGTCAGAGCCTGATACCTCTCAACGAGCACAGGAGCAGAGTGCGAGTTTGCGGCCTACTCTGGCGTGCCAGCTGAGTGAGTGATGGATCCATGGCTCCCGAGAGAGAAGAAAACATTGTCAGAAATGCAGCAAGGTGAAGCCAATGGGCCCATGGAGGGCCGAAGTTAGATATTTTCCAGCAGGCATTGGGATCTACATGGAAAGAAGGTGTCTCCCTTCACTTGTCCTTGGCCCACAAGGAATCCGGGTCTCTGCCCAAATGTCTGGCCTGGCCTACACACAGACATCTTCTGCTGGGCGTCTGCAAATTCCATGGGTCTCTGAATAGCCACATGCTTCTGAAGCCCCATGAATTAATGAAGAGAGAGCCTTGTGGCTAGATTCTCTCACCCAGGCAACCGGGACTGGAAGAGTCTCCCAGGGGAAAGGTAGAGGATATGACAATGAGGCACTGACTGAACAGATTGTTGGAAGAACGTTGTGTCCACAAAAGAGCAAAGATGTGTAAGGTGGATATGGAAAGCCAGAGCTCTTCCGAGGTTGGAAGGGGAATTCTGTGGAGAAGGAAGGGCCCAGCACCAGCTCCTGGCAACCTGGCTATGGGAAGCAACAACATCCGAAGGCTTAGGGAAAAGTGCATGCTAGCGTCCGCAGCTGGGACTCCTGAAAGCAGCAAAGCTTGTCTCCTTCCTTCACAAGGACGTAGAGAGCCCTGGACTTTGTCTGCTTTTCTTGCTTTTCCCATCATGAATGGAGTGAGCAGTGACAGTGCTGTCACCTTCAGGTGCCCCCAGGTCTTCCTCCCGAGCATCTGGAGCCTCCTGCTCCCGTGTGAACTGTCTACTGTTCCTAAGGAAGGCCCCTCCATCAGGCAGAACAAAGAGGCAAGCTGGCTCCCCTGCCCCCAACTCTTGTGACAGTCAAGCACCAAGCTCAGAAATAGGGCAACTTTTCTCCTTTGGGGTAGCCGATGCTGAGGGCTGTCACCGGGCATGAGACCGAGTGGGTGGTCGACGCCCACGGCTTCATGCCGGCTGAGTGAATGCCAGCCCCATACTTTGTAAGGGTAAACAAAGACTGAGTCAGAAAGACATTAAGGGAATGTGAATGGCAGCAGCCAAGACCTAAGTGTGCAATGTTTCTATCCAGTGGGAATATGATCAGTGTGGATGGGCCCCGTTAAACTTCATTTGCCCTAGGCCCTACATAAAGGCCGGCTCGCGCCGAATCCCTCTGGCCCAGCCTCCACACAAACAGATCTCGGCTGGACCCCTTTCCATGCCCTAAGTCTCTGGATGTCCATGGAGTCCTGAAACTAGTATGCCGGCCCCTTTACCTCAACCTGTCCCACAGTCACAAGGGCTGGTCCACATTGGATATTTGCAAGGTGGATCTATGTGCAAGACTGAATTGGTATGGACCCCAAGACAAACCTTAATGAATAAAAAGCAATGTCATGAGACTCAATAATCCTAGGGCAAGCGTTCGTCTTTAAGGATGGGAATTGGATACTGTTTAGAACAAACCGACTAGCACAATATAGGAGGAAGCTGGCTTGCTCAGAAATCAGAAGACCGTTTGTGGGATATGGCTACAGGAGTTGTCCAAAGGGAGCCACTTGGAGCCCTGTGAGCAAGAGACCCACACTCTCCCTTAAGAAGGAGAGGGACACGGTGGGTTTTGGTGTGCTTCTGCCCATCATATCAGAACATAGGGGCCCTAGTGCCCCTGAGCTATGAAGAATGTGCTTCCATGGGAAGATCAAGTGGTGGGAATAAGGCCTGGTGCAGGAAAGATTCAAAAGCGCACATACTTTTGGTATGCTGGTCAGGCCATGGAGCATGCCGCACATGCATGGTCTGTCTCTTTTTCCACATGAGGGCATGTCCATCAGGTAGGGTCGGCATCCAAGTGGATGCCCATTCTCATGATGCAGTAGCCTGCTCTAACCTGAGGGCTCAAGCACAGAATGCCTAGCTCTTTTCAGCGATATCAGACTCTGAGAGCCTGCCTCCACTCAGGAATGTTCTGGAACCTACATGTCCATTCTTGGAACTTGCATGCTACAGGACAGCCCCAGGGTCTTGGTGTGTGAAGTGAGGTCAAGTTAGAAAAGCAGAAATGGGATCAGAATGATCACCTGCTGAGTCAAAGTTCTGCATTCAAAAGGCCACTGGTCAAAACCAGGAATGAGATATCTATCTTCCCTCATCCTCAACACACACGAAGAAGGATCTACCCCTACCTTCTGGCTGAGCCAACCCACAAGCGTTTTGCCTGGGAACCTTCCCACACCCTAGATTTGGAGATGGTCACATAATTCTGAAACCAAATCGAGAGGGGCCCATTGTAATACCTAGATCATAACCACAAGCACACCACTGGACTCCGGTGCTGAGAGAAGAGGATGTCATTCAAAGACACTGGCTCTGATACATTCCATGCAGCACGGTTATTCAAGAAAACAGTAAGTGGTGGACATTGAGACACAGACCGGAATAATGTGAAGAAGGAAGGGCCCAGCACCAGCTTCTGGCAAACTGGCTAGGGGAAGAGAAAGAAACACCCGAAGCCTTAGGCGACATCGCCATCTAGCGTCCGTGCCTGGGAGTCCTGAAAGCAGCAAGCCTGTCTCCTACCTTCACAAGGACCTAGAGTGAGCAGTGACAGTGCTGTCCCCTTCAGGTGCCCCCAGATCTTCCTCCAAAGTGTGGAAAGGGGCCCTGGGGCCCTTTTTCTGCAAAGGGCTCTTTCCATGCTGACAAGCTTCCGGAGCCTCCTGCTCCTGTGTGAACTGTCTGCTTTTCAGAAGGGAGGCTCCTCCATCAGGCAGAGCATTGGGGCAAGCTGGCTCCCCTCCCCCACCCCTGATTGCTACAAAGGGTCAAGCACCAAGCTCAAGGGATTGGAGGGATATTCTCCTTTGGGTAGACAATACTCATGGCTGTCACTGAGCAGGAGACCGAGTGGGTGGCCACTGGTCTTGGTCCCCACTGAGTGAGTGCCAGCTCCATGGATCCTAATGGTGAACAAAGCCTGAGTCAGAATGACATTAAGCAAATGGGCATGGCTCCAGCCTGGACCAAAGTGTGTTCAATATTTGCATCCAATGGAAATGTGATCAATGTGGAATGGACATGTTAAACTTCATTTTCCCTAGGCCTGGTTGCTAGGTCCCCCATAGTCCATGTGGCCCAGCCACCACACAAACAGTTCTCCGCTGGACCCCTTTGAAAAGCCCAGGGCTCTGGACGTCCATGGAGTCCTGAAACGAAAATGCCATGGCCCCTTCGGCTCAACCTGTCTGCTTTTCAGAAGGGAGGCTCCTCCATCAGGCAGAGCATTGGGGCAAGCTGGCTGGTCCAACTTGGACATTTGCAAGCCAGTTCTATGTCTCTGAGTGACTGATTTTGGGGGGATCATGAGAGGAACTGTGGTGGAGAATAAAGCAATCTCTTGAAACCTGATACACCGAGGGCCAGAGTTCTTCATCCAGGATGAGATTTGGGTAATGTTTGGAAGAGTCTGACCAGCACAATATATTAGCACGCTGGCTTGCTAGGGCATCAGAAGAACCCTTGGTCAGCTTGGATAAAGGGGTAGCTCAAAGGATGCCCCTTGGAGCTCTGTGAGTAAGAGACCCACATTATCCCTTAAGAAATAGAGGGAAGCTTTGGCTTCTGTTGTTCCTCTGCACATCGTGTCAGTAGACAGGGGCAGCAGTTATACTGAGTCACAACAAATATGCTTCCCTGTGATGATCAATAGGTTGGATCGAGGCTATGGGGCACCATTCATTCAAAAGGCTTTTAGTGTGCTGATCAGTTCAGGAAGCGTGCTGCACATTCCCAGTGTGTCTTTTTTCCACATAAGGGTATCTCAGTCGATTAGTGTCCAGGGTTCGTGTGGCTACCCATTGCCACGATACTGTGGCCTGCTATGCACTGAAGGCTCAGGAACAGGCATGCTAGCTGTCCTCTCAGGCATCCGGCTCTGAGAGGTCTGCATTGACTCAAGAAAGGCCTGGAAGCTCAACTCCAAACCTTGGACCTTGGTTGGTATGGGACAGCCCCTTGGTCTTGGTGTGTGAACTGAGAACAAGTTAGAAAGGCAGCAATGGGATCAGAGTCACTATGAGGGGAGTCATGGTCCTGCATTTCAAATGGGCCTTTGTCAAATCTAGGAAATAGATATTTGCCTTCCCTTTCTCTTGTCCCACATGGGAGGTGGGATCTGGCCCCTCACCCTTAACCCTAAGGTGGCTCAGCCTACCCACACGCATTCTCCCTGGGCACCTTCAAATAAATACCCTAGGGTTTTGGTTGGGCACACATTTCTGATAGCAAATCGAGATGGGCCCAAGCAAAACCTATATCACCATGACATGGGCACTGGGGGACTCCAGCTTGAAGGAAGACAGTATATGTCTCAGATGCTCGGTTAACCAGAAGATTTTTTTTTTCCTCACAAAAAGAGCCAAGGTATGTAAATGGAGACAAGGAGTGCCAGTGTTTCATCAGAGCTGACATATGGAGAGTGTTGAGATTGAAATAACCATCACAGTCTCCTATCAACCTGGTTGCATCAAGGATAAGAAATGCCTGTGGGCTGAGGCAGAGGGAGCCCTCTGGAGGACTACACACAACAGCCTTCTCATCAAGAAGCCTGCAGTCTTTCTTCAGGAGCCAGAGACTTCTGGCTTGGTCTGTCCCTTCAGTATTTCTGTCAGTGGTCGGAGGCAGCAGGGGGCTGCTTGGGTTGAGCTGTAGCTTACTGGGTTCTGCTGGCTCTTCCTCAGGAGTCTCGAACAAGGACTTCATTCCCTATTCTTGGAACAGGCTCTTCCCGTGCTGACCCACTCCTGGTACATACTGCCCATGTGCAAACTGTCTACTTCTCAGAATGAAGGCAACTCAATCAAGCCGGTGAGTGAAACAAGGTCACTCCCCTTCACCTTCCATACCAGATCAGGCCAAGCTCAGCCACTCAGAGGCCATCGTTCCTTTGGTATAGCAGAGCCTGAAAGCTCTCACTGAGCACAGGACCCGAGTAGGAGTTTGTGGCCTACCTCAGGGTGCCAGCTGAGTGAGTGACAGTTCTGTGGCCCCTATGTGTGAACAAGAATTTATTTCAAAACACAGCCATGGGAAGAAAATGACTAGGAGGTGGATCAAAACTCGACATTCCCATTTTAGTACATGTGCTGCCGAAGTGAGCACGAAAGCTCGACATTCCAAATGGGAATTGGATCAATCTGGAATGGAGATGTCTCACTTGATTTCTTCTCACCACATAAAGGAGGCCCGCTCTATTCTGCAACCTCTGGCACAGCATACCTGCAAACATTCTCCACTGGGCATCTGCCAATGACCCAGGCCTTTTGATGTCCACATACTTCTGAAACCAGATGAAGGGGTGGTCCTGTTACAACACCCACTGCACACTCACAAGGACGTCACCACACTCTCCACTTGAAAGCAGAGGATGTTCCTCTTAGTGACTCGCGTGGAATGAACTGCAGGGAGAGACTCCTTTGAAGATAGAGCAAAAGGTTTCACAATGATAGTTGGCATGCCTGAGTTCTTCATTAGAAATGGGAAAGGGATACTGTTGTGAATGAAGTGTCTAGCACAATCTTTTAGCCAGTTGACTATATCAGGAATTAGAAACAGCCATGGGCTTTGGGACCTCTCTCCAGGCCACAGCCAAAGCACTGTCATCAGGAGGCCTCCAGGATTCCTTCAAATAGAGGGCAAAAGCCCTGG
>JAQQST010000140.1:0-15961 GCA_028646485.1 Cryptoprocta ferox | reverse complement strand
GGGGGGTGATGGTCTTGGTGGAGGTCACTTGTGGGGAAGAGCACTGGGTGTTATATGGAAACCAACCTGACAATAAACTATAACGTTTAAAAAAAAAAGAGAGATGTTCAACATCATTATTTACAAGAAAAATGCAAACCAAAAACCACAAGAACCACAAGATGCCATTTCACCCCCACTAGAATTGTCATAATAAAAACAAAAAATAATGACAAACATTGGCAAGAATCAGGAAAAATGAGAACCCTCAAAAACTGCTGATGAAAATGTAATGTTGCTGCCACTTTGGAAAACAGTCTGGCATTTCCTCAAAAAGGCTAAACTTTAAAAAAAATTTTTTTTAATTTATTTTAGAAAGAGGGAGTGTACAACTGGGGTAGAGGGACAGAGGAACAGAGGGAGACGGAGGGAGAGAATCCCAAGGAGGCTCCATCCTCAGAGCAGAGTCCAATGCAAGGCTCGATCCCACGACTCTCTGATCATAACCTGAGCCGAAATCAAGAGTCAGCCACTCAACCGGCTTAGCCACCCAGGTGCCCCTCCTCAAAAGGTTTAAAAATCAAAAACAAAAACAAAAAGGTTTAACAGAGTTACCATATGAACCAGCAATTCTATTTATAGGTATATACCAAGAGAAATGAAAACATGTTCACATAAAAAGTTGTACATGTGTGTTCACAGTAATAATATTAAAAATAGCCAAAAAAACAGAACTCAAAGGTCCATCAACTGATAAATGAATAAATACAATGTGGTGTGTCCATGGAATATTATTCAGCGATAAAAAGAAATGAAGTACTGCCACATGCCACAAAATATATACCTTGAAAACATTATGCTAAATGAAAGAAGGCTGTCATGAAGGACCACACACTGTGTGATTCCACTGATATGAAATATCTAAAATAGGCAAATCTACAGAGACAGAAAGTAGAGTAGTGATTCCTTAGGGCTAAGAAGAGCCAGGAAGGGGTAGCTGGCATTGGATGACAGCTAAAGCGTAGAGGATTTCTTTTTAGAGGGGTGAAATGTTCTAAAATTGTGGTACTCTTTGAACAGAACAAAAGGCACCGAACTGCATACTTTAAGTGAGAGAGCTGCTTGTTATACTCATTATATCTCAATAAAGCTGTTACCAAAAAAAAAAAAAAAAACTGTGGTATTAATGTTTTGGTGTTGTGTTACAGTGTGTTACTTGGCTTTTAGCTCATCAGCCAGGCTTCAATACATAAGAGAGTCAACAGTATGGCCTTTTCACTGAAAAATATATCAACTATATAAAATTAATAGAAAAATCTGTATTTCAGTGCTCAAAACACCGAGTTATTTATTTCCCACAATTAAGTGATTTTGGGGTCCCAAAATTTGATTAAAAATTACCTTATGTTTTAACATATTAATCTGAATATTCATTTCAATTTGTTTCATTAAATCACCATGGAAACTAAGCTCTCCACTTTCAGATTCATTTAACTTTCTTCTTGTTGTTTTAATGAGTTTCTTAAATCTGTAGAAGGTACACAATGAGTTAGGTTAAGAGTAAATATTTAATAATTATTTGAATAGATATTATATTCTATCATATAAACAAATCTCTAAACTATGATCTCTCTTCTGTCCCAGTCTCACATTGTCTGAGAGCATACTAACTAAATTATAATCTTGGGTAAAATATGCAAAGAAAATTTTTATGACACATATGGAAGTTAAAAGGTTACTATTGTCAGTATCTTAAGAGATCTTATAAATAAGTTATTAATATCCATTTCAGTATGTTCATATAAAAAATTAATCCACTATTGAATATTGGCTATAAACCAGAGATTAGCACACAAGGTGAAGAAGAAAAGCATACTTACATATGAATGTTTAAAAAGACATAAAAATACATTTTTGTACCTACTGACTGCAGTCTACAAGAAGAAAAGAAAATACATACAAAAAACATCAAAGGAGATCATTCAAAATAGAGAAACAGGAAGGAAGGATGAAGGAAGAGACAGAGCTTTAGAAGAAAGGAAATCAACAAAGAGATAATGTGTAACAGTCTATGAGGCTGTTTTAGGGAAAAATCTGGATACCTTGGCTAGCACAACATTAGCAAAGTCAAAGGGATGCAGAACAATGTACAGGAAGACATTAAATGAGAGAAAAATTTGATGAGAATCAGATGACAAATCTAAGGACTCAGCACATAAATAGAAAGGAAGCCTGGTGGGAGCTTCAGAGCCATAGGAAAAAATTTTTTAATCTGAGTGGTAAAAACATGATTGCTCATTTTATTCTTTACATCAGACACATAGTTTTTATGTATATTTCATAACTAACAAATGCAGAAAATATAGGCCAAACCAAGATAATTTTTGATGTTGTTAAATAATGATACAGATAGGTCTTTAGATATTAAGGTATCTCTGTTTGAAGGGCAGAACACTATTAAAAGGAAAGATTACCAAAGAACAAAGACGGTGGTCAATGAAGAGTGCGGTTAACATTATATGTTAAAGGCATTATTGTTATTAAAGAATCATTAAGAAGTTAAGTGTAATATTTTGGCATGAATTTGTATTTAAGATTTAATAAAGTTAAAATTACAGTGAAATTGATTAACGAATGGTTAAAATGATCTGAAAAATTAGTCTTACCCAGTGATCTCTTTTTCTAATTCACCATTTTTCTTCATTTCTTGCTCCAACCTATATTCCAGAGATTGTTTTAACTCAATACATTTCTCTAGTTGTTCCCTGTCATCTTCAGACTTCGAAAAAAAAAATGTTAAAGAAAATTGTTTTTAAAAACGTACAGACTCATTCCTCTTTCGTAAGATATTTCTCATGAATTCATGAGTAATATGTTTAGATGGGTTTATAAACTACAGTTTATAATTTAAATTTTAAATTTTATGACTTTTAATTTATAACTTTGTTATAAAATATAGTTTATAAACTTGATGCCAATAAAAACAAATTTCGAAAACAAGGAATCTTCCTTAAAACAGCTTTAACTGGGGCGCCTGGGTGGCTCAGTCAGTTAAGCCTCTGACTTCGGCTCAGGTCATAATCTCGCGGTTCGTGAGTTCGAGCCCCGCGTCGGGCTCTGTGCTGACAGCTCAGGGCCTGGAGCCTGTCTTCAGATTCTGTGTCTCCCTCTCTCTCTGCCCCTGCCCCACTCACACTCTGTCTCTGTCTCTCTCTCAAAAATAAATAAACATTAAAAAAATTTAAAAAAAAAACAGCTTTAACTGATTTTACATTTTCATCTATTTTTTCTGGAATTTAAATTGCCAAGATTTACTTGTTAAATATAGAGGTTCTTACCCATATTAATACTAAGCGTTAATGAAAAATTTCTTAAAGTGGCTATATTTACATTTTAGTTTCTAAAGATGCCCTAGACACATTTGCATCCGTAGCTTAAGATACTCTAGGTTTTGTGAGATCACATCTTATTTAAGATAATCTCTGAAAACTTCCCATGCAGTCCTCATTACTTTTTTGATGATCCTCTGACTTTGCAATGAGATACTCTCATTCTCTGCCAAGTATTTCAAGAATTTTCTGCAATATTTCAGTATCTCCTTTTCTATTAACCATTTACTTCACTTTTGCAGCCTTGTCATCCTGCTTCTCCCCTTTCACTGGACTCAAACATCCTTTAATGTATCGTCTCATCTACAGATTCAACTTTTCTTCACTTATTTCCTTATTTTACACCATATTTCGATCCTGTAATTCCACTAAGAAATTTTGAGCCTCATCAAGGACTTTTTTTCTAAAAGTCTTTATCCTGCTTCACTTCTCAGCAGCAGCAGCTGATAACATGACCATACCCTTCCTCTGCTCTTCTAACCCCATTTTATTTCTAAAGGACAGCAACCCCTGGCATTTATTTAGTCCTTGACCCTTGCTATTCCTCTTTTCAAATGCTCTCAAGGCTTCAAAACCAGATTCTCCAAGCTACATTTCCAGCTTTGACCCCTTTACTGAGGCCTTCTGTATTTTTTGCTCTTCCTTCTAGTTCCTCATAGACAACATCCTCAAACACACACTCAAAAATCATTACTTGATATGGACTACCTTTGTAGACAGCTAATCTTGTACATTTTATTGTGACTTTTTTGGTGTTACTTTGAGTGTATTTTTCTTTTTTAATCTTAGGGGGCACCCTTATCCTTAGAATGCTGACCAGCATACTTTGTCTTGCTTTTCTTTTCTTTTTCTAATGTTTTTATTTATTTTTGAGAGAGAGAGACAGTAAGAGCAGGGGAGGGTCAGAGAAAGAGGGAGACACAGAATCCGAGGCAGGCTCCAGGCTCTGAGCTAGCTGTCAGCACAGAGCCCGAAATGGGGCTCGAATCCACGAACCATGAGATCATGACCTGAGCCGAAGCCGGACGCTCAACCGACTGAGCCACCCAGGCGCCCCTTGCTTTTCTTTTATATCACGGAAGTTTTTCACAAGGGCTGGATTATCAATTGTTTGCCTTTGTTTCCTTTTGAGTAATTTCTTATTCCATAGAGATCTGACCTTATGGAAGTCTTCTTCTGAAGTTCCTTTCGGACACATAGTTGACTATGTTGTTAGGAAGGTTAAGTAGGCTAGAGCTACCTCTTTTTCCCAATCCAGATTCTTCATCTCAAAACTGTGTTCATCAAATATCTTAACCCAAATCCCCTTATCTGGCCTGGAGGTTCATGAGGTAAGAACCTTCTAGAGAAGTCCAGGGCTCTGGACTGAGTTGGTGGAAAGCTATCTAAGTTTTTGTTTCACACGGGCAGACCTTAAAGTGACAAGTAATTTCATGCCATAACCCTAATTCATTTCTATAGGAATCTACAGAAAATCCCTCATTATTTTTTAATAAGCTGAATCAGTTTCAGATCTTTTTATAAAGTTTAGTTTTTGATACCGTAAAGGTTTCCTATGACACAGCAGCAGGACAAC
This sequence comes from Cryptoprocta ferox, assembly GCA_028646485.1. Classification (NCBI taxonomy): domain Eukaryota; kingdom Metazoa; phylum Chordata; class Mammalia; order Carnivora; family Eupleridae; genus Cryptoprocta; species Cryptoprocta ferox. Next base: position 11,017 of record JAQQST010000140.1, on the reverse strand, counting down.
TCCTAGCACCCTCATTCACAGAAGACTTCTTATCAACATAGTGTCACGTTACTTGCCTGAACAGTATGCTAATATAATGTAACTAATTTATAAGAAGTCTAGAAAAAAATAATTCTCAATGTTTCTTCAGCCACAAAAAGGATCAGTCAACAAAATGTTCTAGCTCCCTTGGAATGGGTATAGCTGTCTAATGAAACTTGCATGTATATAGCTTTTGTTACTGAAAGAAACTAGCTGGTCAGTGTATCCACCTCATTGCTCCCACTTAGGATTTGCAGTGTAGTCTTCTATCTTAAATCATTGGTAGCCTCTCCCACAAAGGAGGGTGAGAGTGGCATGACATTCCTGTTCGGCTTGGGAAACAGTTATACGGTTTCACTACGGATCAAGAAATTAGAATCCTGAATTGCATATTATTCGTTTCTGAGACTGAACTGTTAAATCTTTGAAAGGCTGATTAACTCAAGTGAATGGAAAAAAATTAGTTTCTGAACTTGCAATGGTAGGAGCACTATGTTCCTCTGTAAGGCCCCGACTGAGCAGCCATTTCTACTTTTTCACTGGCATTTCTTTTCCTTTACAAAATCCAACAAGAGAAAATTCCATTCCTTTGAGAAAAACGTTTTGCATAACGACCTAGTAGAACGTTTTGCATAACGACCTAGTAGTCATTCATGATGAAGATAATAAATTGCATATTTGTAATTATAAATTACAACAAATCATTATTAAAATCACCCATTCTCAAAATCTCACTGAAGTGTTTAGATTACAAGAGAAAGTCAGAATTCAAAGATCAAATCATTACTCAAAGTTTGGGGAATTTTTAAACATCCCGAAAAATACTAGCAGGGAATCAGACATCTGTATGCCAACGTTCACAGCAGCAGTATTAACAATAGCCAAGAGGTGCAATAATCCAAGTGTTCACTGACTGGATAGACAAAAGGGGTATATATAAAACATTGCTTTTCTTAGACTATCATGTTCTTTTTTATTAAAACCTTACTACATAAATTATTAATTTATGAATTCAATCAACTTCATATATCAAGAATTACATCACGAGTAGCAAGTAGTAACAGCATGAACCTAATAAATTTTTTTATCGGTGAGATTTTTCATATTATCCAAAACTTTCTTATGGTCTACTACTAGTGAAATAAGAATTCCTTTTCAGTATGACAGAAATTAAGAGACTGACTTACCAAACTTGTACTTGACAAGTTTTTCTGAAGTTGTTCAATTTTGTCCGCTTGCTTTTTGATTGTAACTTTTGACTCGGCATTTTCAACTTCAAGCCTAAAATGTAGATTTTAAAATAGTCTCACACATAAATTTTAAAAAATAACATATAATTTCTGAACAAACAAATGAAGGCATTACAGAAATTCTTATAATTTTAAAAGGAGGAAGATTTGGCAATTGTGCCATTCTTCTAGTTGTGTTTTGTGGATAATGTGCAAAATTTAGAGATAATATGCAAACATTATGCATTCCAAATAGCTCAAAGCTGGAACTTTTCTCCAGCTTAACAAGGATATGGTATCCTAACTAACACATTTCTCATACTGCACTGCTTATCTGCTTTATAAATACTCAAGTTATTTTCTGTAATGCTTTAAATTATACTTTTGCAAATGATCTTCCATCTTCGCAGCCTGTCTTAGGGCATCTGTATGTCGATCCTGTGCTTCTTGCAACTAAAATAAAGAAAAAAATACTTTTAAGTACTGACAATCTAGTATAACACCATAACCTGTTTTTGTAACTAAAGAAAATTTTTTTTATTTGAGAGAGAGAGAGGGAGAGAGAGTGCACATGCAGGGGAGAGAGCCAGAAGAAGAGAAAATCTTAAGCAGGCTCCAAGCTCAGGGTGGAGGCTGATGTGGGGCTCGGTCTCACAACCTGGGCATCATGACTGAGTTGAAATTAAGAGTCAGGACAGTCAACCAACTAAGCCACCCACGTGCCCCTGCAACTAAAAGCTTATTCAACACAGCCACCCTCTCCTCTATATGCTGATTTATGGCTACTTTTATGCCATAACAGCAGAGTTGAGCTGCTGCAACAGAGACCTATGGCCTCCAAAGCCTAAAATATTTAAATGCTCTTACAGTATTGTTTACCAACCTTTACGCTATAATAAAAACATAACATTTTTAATGTTTTTGAATTATATATTATCAGATAAACATACAAATTTATATACTGGTCAAATGGAGGAAATATAGGAAATTACCTTATGGTAAACATTTCTATTTTTGTATTCCAAGCACCACATCAACTATAATATTAAACATTCACATATGTGAATGACCATGGCTATTCTAGTGGTTATAGAACTTAACATGCTGTTTTCAGTGGCAAAAAGGTATTTCATGGAATAGGTTGAGAAACAATATCTCTGTAGGAGCCAGAATGCCTGGGTCTGAATTCCCAATTCCACTGGTAATTAGGTGTATGATCTTGAGCAAATTCCCTAAAATTTCTGTGTCTCAGTTTCTTCATATATAAAATGAAGATAATAATAGCATCTACTGGGGCACCTGGGTGGCTCAGTTGGTTAATCGTCTGACTCTTAATTTCAGCTCAGGTCATGATCTCAGGGTCATGTGATTGAGCCCCACATCGGTCTCTTCAGGGACAGCAAGGAGCCTGCTTGATATTTTCTCTCTCTCTCATCTGCCCTTTTCCGCAATCTCTTTCTCTCTCTCAAAATAAACTTAAAAAAATGATCTTAAAAAAATAATAATAGTACCCACCTCACTGGGATGTTGGGAAAATTAAATTAGGGAATATACATGAACGACTTACTAGGGTATGTGGCACATAATAAGCTCTAAGTGTCTGTAATTAGCATTATTACTGTTGGTTTATTTTATGTTCCAATAAAATTTGATATTTTGGGCAGATGGCATGCCAACAGAAGTGGTCTCCCATACAAATTATACTGAAAGCATTCTTCATACCACTAAAAGTGGTAGCAAATGGGGAGCATGAGGCCCGGAACACATGCTCAGTACTTCAAAACACTTTCACCAGTGCCACTAGCCAACAGTACTTTTTTTCCACTTACAATAATATAACTTACTTCTTCTCTCTACTACTCAGTGGACAATGCTCATGGACTACAGTACAAACAGTACCTCCTAGATTGAGTAATAAATAATTGACATGACCGTCAGAGGCAAGGTAAAGCCACTGACATGGAAATCGTGGACTCTTGCTAAATCAAAGTTCCTAAATCATTTTATGTTCATACTGTTTACCTTAGTAACTGTTTACGTTAGTCTACTTTAGCACATACTCTGAGGCGGAGATTAAGGCTTTGTGGTAAAGGCATATCCGAAGAGCTGTCCCCAGAGGTTTACAGTTGGCAAAGTGCTATAAATCCCAGTTCTGGCTCCATAATGAAGAAAGGCACATTTAGACTGCTTTTTCATAGTGAGGGGGAAAAAACACAAGCATTTGACTGAACACTTCTCTATTAGATTAAGTGCTTTTGATTTTATATATACATATATGTATATGAGTATATATATATATATATTTTAATGTTTATTTTTTGAGAGAGAGAGAGCACGAGTAGGGGTGAAGCAGAGCAAGAGGGACACAAAGGATCCAAAGCAGACTCTGCTGACAATAGAGAGTCCGATGCAAGGCTCAAACTCAAGAACTGGGAGATCATGACCTCAGCCGAAGTCAGACGGTGAACTGACGTGAGCCACCCAGAACCCCTCAATTTTACATTTAATCGCTCAAAATACTTTCAGAATAAAAGCTTTGTTATGCCAATGCTTCCAAGAAGAAATTATTGCTATGGTATAAAGTACTTAATTTTGTCCTAAAGACTGTTAAGATATTTTCACTGTATACAAGGATAAGTACCAGATGTATCCAATATAATTCCCCCTTAAAGAAAGTTATACTTAGAAAGACAAAATTACCTCTCATGAAAAAAATAAAAACAATGTAAAATAAAGGACTAATTTGTTCTGCACAGACTAGTGTCAAGAGAGTAAGGCCAATGGGAGTTACAACAGTCAGAGAAAGTTCATGGAGAATGAGACTGTGAGCCAGGTCTGAAGAATGTAGGTTTAAGCAAGTGGAACAGAAACTAAAAAGACAGTAAGGACAGCGTGAGTAAACGCTGAGTGATGGTGACATCAACCCAATTAACTCAGAGGATAAAATCTGATGGCAGGGAAGTAAAAACAGACGTCCACACAATAACTAAATGAATGTTCATAAGCAGCATTATTAATAGCCAAAAAGAGGAAACAACACAAAGGTCCATCAACTGACGAAAGAACAAGGGCCTTAGCCCACAATGGAGTACTGTTTGACAATAAAAAGAAATGAAGCACTGATAGAAGCTATAACCAACAGAGATGAACCCCGAAAACATTAAGTGAAGCTAGTCACAAAGGACCAAACATTGTGTGACTCCATTTATATGAAATATTAAGAATAGGCAACTCCACTGAGACAGAAAGTAGTGGACTGGTGGTTGCCTGAGGCTGGGGGGCTGGGGGCAACAAGTAAGGGTTTCCTTTCAGGGTGATGAAAACATTCTACATTATGGCAGTGATGGTCGCACGAGTACACTCAAGAGACCCTGAAATGTAACGTGTCAGGTGGGTGCATTTTATGGTATGTGTGTTCTACCTCAATACAACTTTAAAAAAATCCAATGGCAGGACATAGATAATTTTCTTAATTCTCTCTTTCAGGTATATATACTACACATGATCTGAGTATTTCTGTGCTTTTACAACATATCTTGAAGGAAAAGAAAATGAAGGAAATGCCTAAGTTCAAGTGGTCTGTAAAGTGATCTTTCTGTACAAGTCATCCTGAAATCAATACAGAACCTTCATAATAGTGAAGATGAGAAATAAGATAATTTTCTGAAACTTTTCATTAAACATTATCTTCTGATTTTACCTGGCTTGCCTCATCATGGCAATAGAGATATCATTAAAAAACATTGTTTAGTAGGTGAAAAACGTCTCTTGGGGCACCTGGGTGGCTAAGTCAGTTAAGCGTCCAATTCTTGATTTCAGCTCAGGTCATGATCTCATGGTTCATGAGACTGAGCCCCACACGGGGCTCTGCACTGACAGTATGGGGGCTGCTTGGGATTCTCTCTCTCCTCTCTCTGCCCCTCCCCTGTTAACACACACATGCACATGCCCTCTCTCTCAAAATAAATGAACTTTTTAAAAAAATTAAAATTGAAGAAAGAAAAATAAGTCTCTCAATTTCTGTGAGGAACGATACAAAAGCCTCAACTTTCCTAAGAGTAAATATTATAAGAAAAAACATATAACACAAAGAGTAGAATGAAAGTCAGAGTTTAAGAAATAAATGCATTGTAAAGATACTAACATCATAATAAGTTAATTATGATGAAAACACAATAGAAAGTGGTCCATGGAAATTAGTATCCTAAAACACTTATTATTTAACCAGCTATAAATTAACTGTTGACAGGTTACATTTAATACATACCTGACTTTCAATTTGACCTAATTTCTTCTTTAGATCCTGTCTCTCATCTTCTAAACGAAGACGATAACCTGATAGAACTTCCAGTGTAGCCTCTGACATAGACTTTTTTTTCAGACTATCAACCAGTTCTTCCTGAAGTTGTCTCACAGCTACCTAATAAGATGTATCTGTTACTGATTTTATAAATCATCTTATTATTAAATTGTGTTAATAACATACAACTCCAACATGGGTACTTTCAGAAATATCATCCATTAATTCACCCTCTTTTCCTACCATGTACACATTCCTGTTTACTGAGCTCAGTTAAAGACACAAAAGGTATCTTCCTGCCTAGTCAGTCTTATGTCACTTAGATAATGAATGCAGCCCCACTATCCATTCTCCACTAATGAATTTGCATAGCTTCATAACCTACGGAAGTCTCAAAAAGAAATGGGGATATAGGTGGGACTAGCAGTGGTAAATTCCAAGTTACAAAATGTTTTCCCGTCTTTTTTTTTTTTTTATTAGAGGCTTAAATTACCATCAGAGTTCCTCACATATTCAATCCTCTGCTCAAATCCTTCTAATAGATTCCCATCTCAGAACAAAAGTAAAGTCATTCCAATGACCTTCAAGGCCCTAGATTACCTGGCTTCCACCTCCCTCCCTGACCTCAGCTCCTACAGCTCTCTCCACTACTAACTCCATTCTTGCTAAACAAGAATCCTGCAATGCTTCCTTAGTCTGAAAATGGAGATCCAATGCCAAATTAATAAATCAAAGAGAGATACAATTCTCTTTGTACTGGACAAACTTAGGCCCAAATGATAATTGACCTTTGAAATGAGCAAATGATTTGTAAAAATGTTTGAAATAAGTTATAAATACAAGTGGGAAGACTGATCAAACATAGGTTTGCTAAAACTCACCACAGTTGTCCCAAATTATGATTTCCTTAAAAGTAGATGCCTTTAGCGACTTAAGAGATTGTAAGAATACATGATTTGAGACTAAAAATTCAAATCTATGTGAATGAAAAGAAAATCATACCAACTTAAAATGTATAAAAAGCTACCAAAGGAAAAGTATTACCAGATAGACCATCTACACTTCATTTCATCTGGGAAATCTAGAGTTTACTGTCCAGTTAACCCACTTAATTGAATCTCAATTTCAAAATACTCATTGTACATTTGAGCATTTTCATTTACCAGTTCACCACAGTATAAAATGTGATGGCAAAGATCAAAATTATTATTATAGTGGTACCTGGGTGGCTTTGTCAGTTAAGCCACCAACTCTTGATTTTGGATCAGGTCATGAATCTCACAGTTCATGAGTTCGAGCCCTGCAGAGGGCTCCATGCTGGCAGTGCAGAGCCTGCTTGGGATTCCCTCTCTCTGCCCCTCCCCAGCTCATGTTCTCTCTCTCTCTCTCTCTCTCTCTCTCTCTCAAGAAATTATTATTGTAGCAGTATTAGACTATTATCTATTAACAATTTATAACTTAATGTCTTAAAGTTTCATAGATGATACAGTATCGTTACTCAAATTAAGAGACCTCTCAGGTCTAATTTTTATTTGCTGCAGACAAGTTATGTTTTTATGTTGATTTTTAGCCTTTTTTTTTTATTCTACTAGATTCAAAATTCAGCCATAAACAAATACTACCTGAATTTTCTTTCTGGAAATCTGAAAAATACATATCTTTCTACTTACTTACTTCTCTTTCTGCTTTCTCATTTTCATACTGATACATTCTTTCTTTTAAATGATTACATTCTTCAATTAACTCTTTATTTCTTTCTTCCAGCATAAGACCTTGTTTTTCACTTTCAGCTTGAAGTTTTTTCATGATATCCTGAAAGTGGTTTTCGATAATTACTAGCTTTTCATTATCATCGGCTTTGTTATAAGCATCATCTAATTGCTGTAGAAGCAACATATTCTCACTTTGTAGTTGAGATAATCTCTCCTCTAAGGATTCTTGCTTTCCAATGTATTTATTCACTTTACTTTGCTCGTTCTGATACATGTGTTCAATTTCCTTCTTCTGACACTCTGTTTGGCTTAGATCTCTTTGTACACGTTCTAAAACTAAAGTCTTTTCTCGGAGAGCATCTTTTGTGTGATGGAACTCAATTTCTAGGGTATTGAATTTAGTTTCAACTTGAGCAAGTTGCTGAGAAAGAATTTCATTGTTATCTTTTAGACTAGACATATCAAAATTCATTTTGGCCTGTAAACGAAAATTCTCGTCCCTTGCTCTCTGGAAAACAAGTTGTAGGTCTCTTCTTGATGTCTGACTCTGATCATGATCGGGTACAACGGTAGTCAGTCTAGCACGATATGATTCAAGTTCTTCTTCCAGTCTCTCTTTATTTTGTTTTTCATTCTCCAATTTAGACTTTAGCATTTTAATCTCAGCTGTCAGAACATTAAGCTGTCCATTATGTTGGAATATTGTTTTCGTTAATGCTTCCTCCTTCTGTTTTATGGTCTTTTGAAGACTGTCATTCTTTCCTTTTATCATTTCAATGTCATCACAATATTTCTTTTCCTTTCCCTGGTTCTGGTTTTTCATGGTGTCTATTTCCAGTCTTAGCATGGCAATTTCATCCTGCAACATGTGGTTTCTATGCAACAGATCTTGTTTTTCTTCATGACTGTTGGGAACCTAAGTAAAGCAAAGGAGATTTTCAGATAGCACTTAATAAAATAACATTATCATGATTTTCTCTGAAATTAAAGTATAACCTATGTTTATATAATGAAAAGGTTGCAGGGGGCGCCAAGGTGGCTCAGTCGGTTAAGTGTCTGACTCTTGATTTTGGCTCAGGGCATTACCTCAGATTCTGTGGGTTCAAGCCCCACATCAGGCTCTGTGCTGACAGTACGGAGCCTGCTTGGAATTCTCACTTTCCCTCTCTCTACCCGTCCCCTGCTTGCACTCTCTCTCTCAAAAGTAAATAAACAAACATGAAAAAAGGAAGGAAGGAAGGAAGGAAGGAAGATTGATTGTAGTAAGTGAATATTCAAATGGAAAAAATGTTAAGTTTGCTCCAAATCTCAAACTTTATAAAAGCATAAATTATCAAAAGTTCAAATGTTAATGAAAGATAATGAATGCTTCAGAGTAACCAAGAATTCATGAGAAAATTTTTAAGAATCTAAGAACTGGAAATGCTTTTCTCTGATTTACAACAAACCAGAAGGCCTGCAATAAAAGATTCATAAATATGACAACATTTAAAAATTGAGTTCACAGGAGAAGGGCAATATGGCGGAGAAGTAGGGAGCTCTGTAATCTTCGCCCGCCCACATCTATTAAACTGAGAAGGACTGAAGAGACAATACTCTGATCTGCAAGAGGGGGAAGAGAACATACAGACTCCAGAAAGAAGACAACCTCAAAGATGTCTGGGTGAGTGAGTGCGACCTGGGGAAATTAGAGGATGGGCCCGGCCCCCGAGCTGTGGAGGGGTGGGAGCCCCAGCCCAACACATGGACAGAGCGCTGTGCCCGGTAGAGACAAGGGGAAGAGAAAGAGAGACTAAAAACGCTCATAGAACTGTCTCTAAAAACTCGCCTCAGGACGGAGAGAGATGTTGTCACCCCACATACAACCACTGGGTGCGAGGAGAGAAATCCGTCCCATCTAGCTGGTGAATTCTTCCTTGGGCGCCGCGGCAGCGCCCATTCCAGGCGGCACCAGGAAAAACAGCCCCCGCCCCCTGTGTGATCCCGGCTGGGAAGCCAGCTGCCAGTGCGACTACCTCTCACCCTGGGTGACAGCGGCACCAGGAGAGGCAGCCCCCGCCCCCTGAGAGATCCGGCTGGGAGGCCAGCCGCCAGCGGGAGCACATCTCCTCTCTGGTGGTAGTATTAAAGTGCATGGACTAGGATTTGGAAGTGAGGCGGAGCTCAGAAAACACGATTTGGCTCGCCCGCGGCACAGGGAGATTGGACTCAGAAGAGCAGCTTGTGACGCTTGGTTCAAGCAGAGCTTGGGGCGCCGCCATTCTTCTCCCTGCAGCCACCAAGGCAGGGCCTTGGAGAGCAGCCCCCAGACCCGCCTACCTACACCAAACCACGCCCATCCGCACGGGAGAGTGGCCTTTTTTTTTTCTGTTCCTCTCCTTTTTCTCTCTTGTCTACATATTTTCCCTTATCTCATTCTTATCTCTCCTCTCAGCTGGTTATACACCTTTAGACTGTCCATAGTCTTTTGCTGTCTCTGTCCCCCCCACCTTGTTTTTTTCTTTTTTCTTTTCTGTTTTTCCTCTCCTCTCATCTCCTTTCTTCTCCTTTCCTTTCCTTCCTTTCCCCTTTTGGTGCGCATGTTTCTTTGATTTCTCTGCGAGTTTGCATGCTTTTGTTCCCTGTGTGTTTTTCTGTTTTCCTTTCCAGGGCTACCTCAAGAAACAAGCCAAAGTACACATGGCGGAGAGTCCCAAATATCACTCACTAGGGAAGTAAAATAATCAATGGCACAACAAGAGAAACTGAGAGACATCATTAAAAGAACACTTCCTGAAACAACAGGCCCTGGTCAATGAGCCTCCTTTAATAGAGCAATACTAACAGGTGCACAGTGCATAACAAGCTTTTAAAACTAACAAGAGACAGAAACCTAGCCAAACTGACGAAACGAAAGAACTCTCCTCTAAATAAACTCCAGGAAGAAGACACAGCCACAGAACTGCTCAAAACAGATTTAAGCAACATAACTGAACAAGAATTTAGAATAATTGTCAAAAAAAAATCGCTAGACTTGAAAAAAGCATCAAAGAAGCTATTGATAAAAGACTAGCAACCTTTAAAATAGCTGCAATGAGTTAAAAAAGGCTATAAATGAGGTGCATAATAAAATGGAGGCAGCCACTGCACAGACTGAAGAGGCAGAGAGGAGAATACGTGAATTAGAAGACACAGTTAGAGCAAAAGAGGAAGCCGAGAAAAAGAGAGAAAAATTGATACAGGAGCACGAAAAGAGAATTCAAGACCTGAATGATACAATCAAACAGAACAATATCCATATCATAGGAATTCCTGAAGATGAAGAAAGAGAAAAAGGTCCTGAAGGGGTGCTTGATCAAATTATAGCTGAGACCTTCCCGAATATGGGGAAAGAAATAGACACTGAAATCCAAGAGATGCAAAGAACCCCCCTTAGGACGTAACTTGAATCTACTTTCAGCACAACATATCATAGTGAAACTGGCAAAATATAAGGATAAAGAGAGAATTCTGAAAGCAGCTAGGGATAAAAGGGCCCTAACATACAGCGGGAAACCTATCAGAGTGGTTACAGACCTATCTAATGAAACGTGGCAGGCCAGAAAGGAATGGCAGTCAATCATCAATGTGATGAACAGGAAAAACATGCAGCCAAGAATCCTTTATCCAGCAAGCCTGTCATTCAAAATAGAAGTAGAGATAAAGGTGTTCCCAAATAAACAAAAATTGAGAGAATTCGTCACCACCAAACCAGCCCTACAAGAAATCCTAAGAGG
>JAQQST010000139.1:0-16354 GCA_028646485.1 Cryptoprocta ferox | reverse complement strand
GAAACCTGTGTCACAGAATATCTGGTTTCCCTAACTGAAACAAGTCTTCAATGTTCAAATCCTGTGGAGATTATGCCGAAAGTACCCAACGCTCAACACACTAATAGGAGAGTGAAAACGTCTTGCCACTAACATCTCAATCACAGACGTAAAAGATTTTCAACATGCATGCTGCTCAAAGTGCCTTTTACAGAACTCTAGGAAACAACCCTGAGCGGGAACCGTCTTGCATGGTACATCTCAAATCACAGAGGGAAAACAGTTTGAAATTGTGTGTGCGTCATAATGCCAGTTCCTCAACTCCCCGAAACAACACTGAAGGGGAAACTTCTTGCCACTAACGTTTGGTGTTACCGAGTTAAAAGTGTTACAGAGGCACCGACCCGCATATCAACGAAAATGTAATCCCTGCACCATGGAACACTAAAGTGTGGGGGAAACATGTCTTACGGAATAATCGTTTCCCTAACTGAAACATGTGGAACTTTATTTTTTTATTTTTTTGTATTTTTTAATAGTTTATTGTCATGTTGTTTTCCATATAACACCCAGTGCTCTTCCCCACAAGTGCCCCCTGCCATAACCATTCACGGGAAGGAAGGAGCATATTAGGTAAGCAGGTAATGAGGGCTACAGTCCTCTCTGTGCACTCTGCTGTTGTGCAGCTGCAGGGGAATCAGCCCAGATGGGAGATGCTTAACATCAAGAACAACAGCAACAACAACAACAACAACAGGGAGAACCAAAAATATGGTGCATTCTGTTCACCTTGATATGTTTAACCTAATCTGTCTTTTCCCCCAGGCTAGGTAAGAGAAACAGTCAAGGCGCCTCTTTTCTGCCATTAACAACCACCTGCCCATCTACCCGTTGCCAGGATTTTGTTTTCTATTGACGCAAACCCCAGTCACAGTATATCTAAAAAAAAAAAGAAAAGCTTTTTCTCATGCCCCGAGTTGATCTTCATGGCTTCTTAGTCCCGCTGTGCACGGCCATCACGTTTGTAAGCCTTCTGACCCTTTTTTTTTTTTTAATTTTAAAAATTTATTTATTTTTGCGAGATAGAGGCAGAGCCTCATTGGGGGAGGGGCAGGGAGAAAGGCAGACACAGAATCTGAAGCACACCCTGGTCTCTGATCTGTCAGCACAGAACCCAAGTGGAGCTTGAACCCAGGAATTGTGAGATCACACCTAACTGTGAGATCACATCTATGTTAGATGCTTCATCGGCTGAGCCACCCAGGTGCCCCGTAAGCCTTCTGACTTTAATAAAAAAGAGGCAAGGACCCTTACTGGGGGCTTTTGTCTTTTCTGGGACATTAGCCATTGACCCAGAGTCTAGGGTCTATGACAATGGGTGACGAATATTGAGGAGGACTCTTTTTATGACTGCCGGTAAGTGTCTGTAAGTGAGGAATCACTGAATTCTAACCCTGAAACCAATAGTGCACTGTAATTTAACTACTGAGGATTAAATAGATATTTGGAAAAAACTAGGAAGGCAAAAACTAGGAAAAATCAAACCAAGATGATTTGGTCTTCCTATTTTCACACCTCCAGATTGACCCTGCTATCATGACTCAGACATTTTTATCTTTGAGAACTTAGCTCACACACAGACACAATCTTGTTTTGGCGCTGTGTTTCATCAATGTTGAAATCAGAAATATATGAATATAGGATGTCTGTGGATAAAGTGTGTTTCAGGGAAAACTCATGAAACATTTCAATTAAATAATCAATTTAAAAAAGCATAGCTCAACGTTCCAGTTCTAGTTTATCTGAATTTATTTTATAATTAATGAAAAGATTTTTCAGGTCCAATTAATTTTTATGTAAATGCTTTGATGGTCTAGCCACACTATAGTGCATTAAGTATAGGTTCTGCTTTGTTACATTTTGAGAAAGGAAACACTAAACTGAGATGTTAGAGCAGGGAGATCAATACTATGTGATCTCCCATGGTGGGCAATCCATAATCAGTAGCCACATCTGAGGTTCATTTGGTGACTAGCCATTTATATGAAAAAAGAGAAAAAAAACACATCTGCATCCTCTTTCTTACTTAGACATCTACAGGGGCCCAAATGTAACCCTAAACAAAGCAAGAACTTTACCTTTGGAGCACTGTGTGTCTTTGGAAAGGATCTACGTTTTTCTGAAGGACAGATCTCTGTATGCCTAGCAACAGAGGCAGGTGTGGAAGTAGACTCTATGATTCAGAGATATAGTGTTTCTGCCTGGTTGACATCCATGCCCTCTCTACTGGGACCAGTAGGTGGTGAGTGGGTGGATGCTGAAGACCTACTTCATGAGCAGAGCCTTCGCTGCCTTACCATACCTCATAAGGCGAGGAACTCACTCATGCACTGCTGGGTTAGTCATGTCATGCATACCTGGTGGTGGACACAGACCTGATGTTTTTTCACTGGCTCCACACATTTGCTTGTTTTATGCATGTTTTTATGCCTGTATAAAGTAAACCGGAATGCTTAGTATACTGGTGTGGCTGAGCACTCCCCACCTGACACCCCATCCAGTGTTAATGGAGCCAGACATCACACCCTCTGATGAACTGGCTTTAGTAGTTATATATCTAACTCTCACTGTACAATAGGGTAACTGATCCGATCAAGGGACTAGGACTGGCCCAGATCACAGGAGGTGGGAAGAGTCCAGAGGAGAAGGCTGGGCTCTGGCGTTTGATGGGAGTCTGGGCTCTCCCAACATGTTTGCTTTAGAAAGGAGAGACTCTAATATTCTGGGAAGAATCATGCCAGCACTTGCTGTCCATATGGGGTCATTTTGCTATCCAGATCCTCACATGTGCACTGACACATCCACACTGAAGGGTGTGTTCAAGAAAGAGTGGACCCTGGGGAAGTGACAAGATGGAAAGAAGAAAGAGGAAAGAGAGAGAGCTCTGCCGTGGGGCAGCAGCATCCATTTTCATAGCTGCATGTGCAAGGCCCAAAGATGGGCAAGGAGTTCTTGAAGTTTGTAGGTTTCTGCTAGACCCAGGGCCATCATTGGCCCAGCCTCCAGAGGAAAGGGCTAGGTTCCTGCAGCCCAACTCTGTGGGCACCTGGAATGATGATGAACTAATTCCCCTTAGTGTAGACAATAGCTACAGAAGAAAAGGCTTCAGTGTTCTCCCGTATAGTGTTGTGTTACCAGTGGGTTTGTCCAGAGTTCCATGGAATCATAAAGTGTCAATTGGCCTTGGTGCTCTGTCAATGATTCACTGTGTTCTGAGATACTAAAGAAGTGCTTGATACTTGTGGGAAGCCTTTTAGAGCCTAGAGAGGCTTGGGCACTTGGGGTGGTGAGGACTTGGAATAGGGAAGGACATATCAGAGCACTGTACATGGAATCTAGAGTCCAAGTACAATACCAGTCATGTTGGGCCCCCAGGCTCCTCATTTGGAAATAGGGGGGTCATTGTCCTGGATGACATGAGGCTGCCTCATGAATCAAGTGTTATACACTGGAGATGGACAGACAAATGGGGAATGACAGAAGCCTGAGATCCCTCACACAGCCCTGGAGCCTGAAGGCTCTGCGCTTCACCCAGAGACCTTAACGGGCCACTGCCTTCATGTCAGCCATGGAAAGGTGCTGATTTGGTTTGGGGGTCTTTGTGCCTGTGCCTCCAGTGCTAGTGCTGGACACCAGGGAACAGGCAGCCTCCTGTGTCAGTGGTGCCCACTGAGATTTGCTGCAAAGGAAAGGTCATGCAGAGGTCATTCTGGATTTCCCCTGCCTCATATCCAACAGGAATCTCCCATTACTAGAATTATGTCCACAGAGCAAGCTGGTCAATATCTAGATGGAGGGCTCCACGGTCCTTCCATTTATTCATTCAGTAAGTGTTCCAACCACTCACCTTTTGCTAGGGGATCTGGTGGGCCAAGGTGCAAGGCTTACAATGACAAAGTGGTCCCTGCCTGCCAGGTCTTCCCAGTCTGGTGGGGAGACAAACAAAGGTATGAAAGACAAGACATGTGAAAATAAAAGGGGGAAGGGGAGGGGGGCAGAAGTGTAATAGTAAAAAGAACGAGTGTGCTCTGAGGACAGGCTGGGGAGTCACTGGAGGCTATGAGAGGCCTCACTGAGGTGAACAAGCTTGGAAAGCACGCCTAGTCTGGAAGGATGTAAAGGGCTCAGAGCTACTAACAGGAACCCAAGCTGAAACGGGAAGGCTAAGTATGAATAAAGAGGAGATATCTAATTGGATGATGTTATCATTTCTTACGCAGGACATAAAGCAACCTTGGGAGGTAGATATCTTATCATCATTTCCTAGTTGTCAGACCTGTAAGGTGGAGGTAGCAAAGAGAATGTCGGGAGAACACACACAAATAGTGGTCCATGCAAATTGGGTATTGCACAGGAAGGCCCAGGTTAGATTAACATGTCCTTTTGCAGAAATCTCACTGTGGCTATTAGGAAGTGTGAAGAAGGGAAGGCTTAGCTTCCAAAGATGAACAGACCAAGGTCCTTTTAAGTTCCCTTTATATGAGGAAATTAGAGGCCAGACAAGCCTCCATCTCTCCAGAAACTATTCTCTTTCCTAGACGGGTCAAAGGATATGGTCTTATTAGAATATTTTGTTTTAAGATGTCCTCTAGGACCTGTGTCAGTAACAGTCCAATTTCACCAGTGAAGATTATGCTCCATCTCTCCATAACAGGTTGTCCGGGGAATAATGTTCCATAGGTGGCCTGGATATTTGAGACTAGAGAAAGCTATAACAGTGGGAGTATGAGATACGCTTGCTTTTTCAGGTATGTCAAAGCTTGTGGCTGAGAAAAAGGTCAGATTATCTGGCCTTGTAGTGGTTTTGGGCTGTACATGTAAAAGCTGGTTGACTTTTAGTTTCAGGCAAGTCGATAAGTTGCTGAGTTTAGTAACACATACATAGGAGGTAAGCCACCATTGAGGTCTGGGCATAGAAAGCCAATGTTCTTGTTCAGTTTGGAAGGGCGGGTTAAGATTGGCCCCCTCAATGAACTCTGTCCTAATTGCTAATAGGAATATCCCAGGCTAGGAGTGTTAAGCTATCAGATATAGGTGGGTTAAGGAAGATAAGCGCAATATGAATATTAAGCTTGGCCTGGACAAATGAGGGCAAGGAGTATAATTAGGGTTACACATATCAAAGTTTTTGTTAATGACAGAAATCATGACCATCAGATGTGAATTAGGGGTGTATGTGATATCATTGTGTTGTAAGAGGATGCTGGCCTGGTTAGACAGGCATTTAAGGCTTCCCCATGTTCTATCAGGGGCAAGGACTTGTGTTTGTGGAGTGGCTTCAGAATGAGGAGGAGTCCATGAAGAGGCTTCTTCCATCTTGAAGAAGGGGGCCGGTGGCCGTTCACTCAGACTCATTCTCTGGATGTCCTGGTTCACTGGAAGATATCCTGGGGGTCTCCATGATGCCATGCTAAGGGTTTACCAAACGAGAGGGAATCCACAGAAGTCCAGGATCTGAAAGAACACAAGCATATCCTCGACCCCAGGTGAGAAGTTTAGTGGGCCCAGTCCGTGTGCCCCCCCCCCCACTTCAGGGGTCTTTCCCAGCACCATAGGGTGAGAGGGTTTATCTTGTTTTGAAGAATGTCACTCAGCTGTGGTTAGGCCTTAAGGATTAAGATTTTAAAAGTTAAGAAGAATCATAGCACCAAAAAGAAGGAGCTGAGGTTGTAATTGCAGACAGCCAGAGGTAATTCCCCCTTTTGTTTTTTAACATGTTTTTTGAGCATAATATATGTTTATTTCACAATGATTTGGCCTTGTGGATTATCAGGAATGGGTAAGTCCAACCAAGGCGTAAGTAAAACAACTTACAAGGGGCATGTTGTCCTGTTGTTTTACCATTTTTGTTAAAATTATATGTATTTATTTACTTGCTCACTTATTCATTTATTTATTACCATTAACAGTAATGTATTTTTTCTGTGGTTCTCGTAGGATGCACTCATTTTATTTTGGCTCGGCAGTAACTGACATGCTGATCATTGACCGTTGAGACAGGGGGCTAAAGGGCCAAAGTTAAGTTCCATTCCCCTGCCTTTTTCAGCAATGCCCACATCAATACGTTTCAGCCATGTGGCTATCCATTTGTGGCATACAATGGGCTACGTTTAGTAAAATGGCTTTCATGCATCTTAGTAAAAGGCCTTTATATATCACCCATCCTTTATATGGCATAGGCATCCGTTTCTCTTCTAAACAGGAACAACACAAATGTGGAGGGTTTTGCAGGCTGGCACCAAGAGTCTTGCCATCATTTTCCAGCCTTTGGATCAAAGGAAGAGGAATTTTAATCTTAACCCTGTGTACTTTTAAAATTTATTTATTTTAGCCTTGGTCCTTCCTGTCCACACATAAAATTTCTTTTTCAAGATTTTCTTTCACGAATCTTTTACATTTTTTTTTTGCATTAGATTTGGTCCCAAGCCATTTTTCTCTAAATAACCAGTCTCATTTAGGACAAAATTACTTTCTTTTACCTTCAACAAAAATGTATCTCCATATCTTCTATGTATTTAGTATATCTCTTATTTTTCTACATACAGAGTGTCTCTTATTATTTTTTATTTTTATTAGTTTTAACTACATTTAGCATTATTTTAACTCTTAGAAAACGTAGTCTCCAGTGAAAACCAAGTAGTGACCAATTGTTAATTATCTGTTACATCAGAACATTTTATCGATGGTAGGCTTTTGAATCCATGAAGCATAAAGCATGGATTTGAATATTTTTCGTTTTGGGTATGTATGTGTGCATATATATATATATATATGTATGTATTTACTAAGAAACCAGAAGCATAAACATCTGTTTAGTAAGTAATGCTGAAGCATTTTATTTGATTGGGAAGAGGACCTAATGTCTGAATAACTTAATTTAATTTATCACTTAAGCAAAACATTAACGTTTTAGGTTGCCAAAGACCCTGAAAGGCATCTTAAGAATTATCCATGAAAACTATGAGGCAAACAAAGTACACCACTACTTTAAGTCATTTGTTTGGCTAACAAACTGGAACAGAGATAACCTGAGCTTCTCTGACCTTTAGTAAACCTTGGTGGAACAAAGTTTTCTATTTAATGCTGATAACATTAAAGACAGATCTACCAAGCTGAAAACAGTGTAAACAATGAATAGCGTTCACTTACTATTGAAATCCTGGGAAGTTTATTAAAACCTTAGGAAGTTATTAAAAGGCACGTCCTAAATAGGATTACAGATCATGACAAATATTAAAACTTTATTTATTTAACCAAAGTGGCAATAAAAGATTCTAAAGGTGAATGTATAGCACTATACAGTTGTAAGGAAAACCTACCTCCTTTAACATTGAGAAATTTTAACTAAGCATCTAAATACCTGATAAAGATGAAACCTAAAGCTTTGGTTTTCTGGGTAGACAAAAGAGAGAGAGACAGAGAGAGAGAGACAGAGAGAGAGACAGTCCAAGAAAACTTTGTTTTTTGAAAAAAGAGAAAGGCAGAATTTCAACTTTATACAAGGGCACTTTTGAAGAGGTTGATGGTCATGGCGGGGGGCAATTGTGGGGAAGAGCACTGGGTGTTATATGGAAACCAACTTGGCAATAAACTATTCAAAAATAAATAAAAATAAATAAAATTCCATTCCTCTCAACCTTAGTAGAATAAAGTTTCATGAGTTCAAAGACATGTATATCGTAAAAATATTTCATCTGTGTCCCCTTCAAAGTCTCACCAGTTTCAATATTTTCCCGTGGAACCAGTAAGGAAATTTAAAGGATGCGTGGGTTTCTTTTCTTTTTTTTTTTTTTTTTTTTTTACCTCTTGATAGTGTAGGGAGGAGGAGACCGATGCCTCCTGAGGCTCTGAAGAGTCAGGTAGACATGCAGAACCCCAAGAGGAGCAGAAAAAGGAGGAGGGGGAAGGGAAGGCAGAAAAGGTGTAGTGCCTGTGCTGCCAAGAGGCCTGAAGGCAGACAAAGGCTCAGAAGGCAGAGAAAAGAGTTCACATCATCCTGAAGCCTGTCAGCTCAGCTAGATGAGCAGATAACTGATTGTGGTTTTCTTTTGAATGTTTTGTTTTGTTTAGTTTTGTTTTGTTTTGTATTGTTTGGTTTCGTTTTCCACTAGTGGAATTAGGCAATCTCTGTCGGGTCAGAGAAGACATGGAAGTTCCAAGAAACAAAAGGTGTTTCACAGCTGCTTGAGATGATTCCGTAAAATCTCTATCCTGAGTTAAACTAGTGAGAGACAATCACCTCTAAACATCACAGTTATTAATCCGGGGAATGGCTGACAGAGAAGCCCTCACATATAGTTAGAGTAACTAGAGTGTATAGACAGAAATCGAGAGAGAGAGAGAGAAATGCCGGAGTCCAGCTCCAGCCAGTCCAGGGTTCCCTGAAGGATGGACGGTGTCTGTGAGAGACAGTGAGAGCCTCGAGTTTCTTTCTGATCACCAGGCTGGCATCTCTGCTCTGTCTGTTGTAGTGTCTTTTTTTTATTGGTCAAGCAATAACATGACATCAGAAAATAGAATTTTTTACAGTGGATAATTCTTTGTGAGAAGGTGCTTTGATCATCGAAAGTGTACAGAAACAAGTTTTACAGAAGTGTTCTTGTAGAACCATCCCATTCATTATTGGCATCATTCCCCCAGATTAAGAAAGTAACAAACTTATCTCATTTTGTACGGGTTGGTTTGTTGACAATATTTATGACTTTGTCTTTAATTAACAACTTACAACCGAGTCATGTAACGAACTTACAGTGAGGTTGAGTAAATCTTAAAACCAAGAGAATAACAGGATGTTTTCAGTAAAAAAAACAAACAGGATAACATACATATTATTTAAGTTAGTAATGCTAAGATTAAAACATAGGTTAAGTTGTATATAGATAGGCTAGAAGCTTTTTTATTTGACTCATTAAACACAAGGGAGAGAATGTTTGTTAACAAGTTGCTTGAGAAAGCCCTTTCTTTGATGTAAGCACAATGGGGGCCCTATGTGTGTAGGCCTTGCACCTGGGTTTATGTTTTCATACTCTTACCCGTCCTCATTATCCATCCTCATTATGGATGTCAGTGTAAGGGAAGGTATTTGTGGCTCCAATTAGCAAAGGTATATGTAGCAACTTATGTCCTGTCCTTGTCTGTTTCTTATCTCTAAATTGGGCTCTTTGTCGTCTCTGGGCCAGAGTTAATTGTAACTCTTGTGTTCTTAGCCCCCCTTATTATTTATGTCTTGGGTCTGCAAGGCTCATTAGAAGAGCCCATTGGCAAACATCTACAGTGCTGTGTTCGAAAATCTCTTATGCAGGGGCAGGGAAATGCTTTTTCTTATGGGGTAACTGTATGGGGAATATCTGTCTGCTTTGGAACACTGTAAAGCCTAATTAATGACAACAGGCTTATTTTCAAACTAAGGAGTAGTAGCAGACGGAGATACCAGTTTCGCCTATCACGGCAGAGCCATGCAAACATCTGCCATTTCTTCGCTTTGATGCGTCATCCAGGGACACCGATGCGGCTCCCAGCAGAGAAAGAGTTAGAGTTCCCTATATTAGGGATGACTGTGTACAATACACCATACTCTTTTGCTGAATTGTTTTAGTGACAATGATTGGAAGCTAGGCTCCCTGCCTCAGTTGGAAATACTGGCCCTGGTCAGACAGTCATTCAAAAGACAGCTGAAACAAGGTGGCAAAGTCTGCATAGCAGGAGCAACCTCAAGCATCCGGAAACGCTTGGGCACAGACAGCATACTGGGTTGGGGTCAGGATGATTTGCATGAGAGAGCCCCAGTCACTGGCACACATGGAATCAGTGCCACAACTGTTTTCTAACACTGATTGTGAAAGGGCTGTGATGGACACAGCTGAACTGATGGTTGCAATTCTTTGACTATTGGAAAGAACAGGCCTTATTGCTCCATTGCCTATTTTGCCTGAGAACGGGAAACAGACGGAATTTGCTGGGTTTATGGGCTTCTCTAAGGCACTTTCTCATTGGAGTATGGACCTGATCAGAGCCTGTTGAGGAGTTTTGAGGCTTGATATCATTCCATCCTTTTGGGGGGAGGGGGAATATTTTTGGCTGCAAAGACACCAGAGGTAAAACCTGATCATGGGGGGGACAGGTTGCCCCCCTTTTTAGAGAACTCTAAGTCTTTATAATTCTTCTGAGCTCAAGTGGGGAAGGGCAGTGCTGAAGATGGACCCGGTGAGAATTACTTTAGGGGGGACACTAGCCCCCATAGAATGCTGGGCCATTAATGTTTTTTCTACTCGTTCCCACACTTGAAGATCACAAGTTCCTTGTTCTAGGAACCAAGGGCAATTCTGTTGGATGGTTAGCCATAATGGAAAGAGAGTGTTACTTATAGTTTAGAGTTGTCCCTGCTGTCTCCCCTAGTGA
This sequence comes from Cryptoprocta ferox, assembly GCA_028646485.1. Lineage (NCBI taxonomy): Eukaryota > Metazoa > Chordata > Mammalia > Carnivora > Eupleridae > Cryptoprocta > Cryptoprocta ferox. The sequence continues at coordinate 5,917 of JAQQST010000139.1, read as the reverse complement.
CTGACGAATTCAAATAGCTTTGTAGGGAGTCAGAGGCTGGAGAGGGAACTAGGGAGTTTCCTATGGGAGATCTCTCACAAAGTTAGTTCCCTGGCAGAGAATCGTCATATAGTTCCTGTGATCCCTTACTTCCTCAGGCTGAGACTGTACACGTGCTTATTTTTCTTGGAGCTCCTTAGCATTCCTCAGCGTCCTGCAGTCCTTACATTGCTCCGATTGGCCATGTCTGCTCCCTGTCCTCATAGGTCCATAGTCCCCTTTTCATTCACTTGAGGGTCACCATCTGTCATAGACTGTGGGTCTAAAGTTCTCTCTTGTCTTAGCAAGAGAGTGGGAAGTAGGATTAAAAAAGAGGAGAGAGAGTGTGTGTGAGAGAGAGAGAGAGAGAAAGAGAGAGAGATGAGTAATGACCCAGAAAAGATAAGAGCCCCCAAGAAGGGTCCTTGCCTCTTATTTGTTAAGATCAGAAGGCTTACAAATGGGATGGGTGTGCGCAAAGAGATCAAGAAGCTGTGAAGGTCAACTCGGGGGTATGAGGGAAAAGGGGTTTTTGAAGATATACAGTGTTTGAGGTTTGGGTCAATAGAAAACAAAATCCTGGCACCAGGCAGAAGCACAGGTGGTTGTTAAAGGTAGAAAGGGGGCACGGAGTCTGTTTCTCTTAGCTAGCCTAGGGGATAGGACAGACTGGGTTACACATATCAAAGTGAACAGAAGGCACTTTTTGTTACTGTTGTTGTTTTCCTTGATGTTAACCATCTCACTTCTGGGCCGCTTCCCCTGCAGCTGCACAGCAGCAGAGTGCAGACAGAGGTCTATATTCCTCATTACCTGCTTACCTAAATTGGTCCTTCCTTCCTGTCCTATGCCTGTCCCTCTCTATGGTTGAGGTTCTCCACCTCCCCACCTTCATGGGGTGCCTATGTCCTTCCCTATTCCTGGGGATTCTATCTTGTTTACCCAAACACGGGTATGAGCATCCTAGGGCTTTTTATTTCTTTATGCCATGCTAGAACCCATTGCCATAAGGCCAGGGGATTCCTAAGCCTATCCCCCCATAACCCATCTAGCCCATGCCTCCCCCACCCAGAAAATGAAATCAGTGAATTGATCCCGTTGACAATTGCACCAAAGATACTTTGTAAGATGCTTGGAAATCAGCTTAAGCTGAGAGCCATGAGATCTGTACTCTCAAAACTTATGAAGGAACTAGCAGAGGATACATAGAAATGGGAAAACATTCCATGCTCCTGCTTTGGGAGAACAAACATGGTGACAATGCCTATAAGTCCCAAAGCAACTTACACATCGAAGGCAATCCCTATCAAAATACCATCAGCATCTTTCACACATGTAGAACAAACAATCTTAAAATCTCACAAAAGACTCACCAAAGACCCCGAAGCACCAAAGTGATCCTGAAAAAGAAAGGGAATGCTGGAGGTGACATTGTGGAACCGTTTCCAAAGAGCACTTAACAAAAGATAGACACAGAAAACAAATTCTCATGATTTATTGCGACCAATTCAATTATTCCAAGAATGCTTGTTTTCACTTGATCTTTATGCTCAGAGTGGAGCAGTAGCATCCTAAAATCAAGTGTTTGACACTGAGACATTTAGAATGAATCAGTTGAAGAAAAAGATGAGAGCAGAATGGGTTCTCATGAAGTTTCAATGTTTCTTTATGACATTTCCGAATCAGATGCGTTTCAAAATATTCCACCTCCTCATTTCTAGGTGACAGTTAGTAGAACTTGACAAAGTTCAGAAGCCACAAATGACAGACTGCCTTTCAAGTGGATTTAGGCCTTTGTACATTTGTGTCAGGTATCAGTTACCTGTTTGGAGATCATCTAGAACTATTCAAAGCTCCACCTCTGGAAGGCTCCCCACTTGAATCAAATATGTTATTTGAATGTCTATGTAGCTGAAGGCATCCAAACAGACAGATGTGTTCCATGCAGTCCAAAGACAGGCACCATGCATGCAGACAAGCAACCAGGCGAGATATCCACTGGAGCAGAGAATATAAAACCCAAATACACTTCAGGGCAGGCGGTGCTGGAAAGAGCCCACCTCACCTCAGGGGAAAGAAGAGACAGAGATCAGGGGTCAGAGACAGGAGCGACTGCTGTGTCCTCAGACAGTGACACGAAACCGCTAGGCAAGCTCCCACACTGGTGGTGGGCTCCCACACAGCAATTCGTTTTGGATGTTGGAGAAGAAGGGTTGCTCTTTTGTTTCTGAGAACGCAGTCCTTGGCAGGATCGTGTTGGCCCGGATGGTCGCTTCCTACTCTCTACCAACCTCCGGGAATGCCTCAACTTCCTTGCTTCTGAGCTACTAACGCTTTGCCCATGCAAAGCCCATACCTGGAAGACGTAAGGAAAGGAAAAAGAAACTCTATAACTAAAAGACCAGAGCCCATTTCCACGGACGTGGGTGTGAGCCAGGAGCCAGACCAGAGCCGCCGAAGCGCCATAGTTGTATCACTGAAGGGAAGGAAGGGAAAAGAGTGACAGCCCTTTGGCACACAGGGCTCCTAAGTGGAGCTGAAGGATGTTCCCCTTAGATCTGGCCCACTCATGATGGGGATGACACCAACCTTGCCAAGGGACAAGTGCTAGTGACTTCCTGTGAAGCTTGATCCCATTTTCATGTGAGACGAAGACATTTGGCCCTTGGGGCCTCCCTTCAGATTCCCTTGCCCTTTCATTAATGAGGGTTTCACTAGGGGACATTCACAGACATCATCTGGGAACATTATGTGATGTTAATCAAGGAGTTGGGACTTGTTCTCAGGAATGTGGGGTGGCCTGGGCAACAGCAGTCCGTGGACGTCTTCTGCAAGCTCAACCTTGGCAAACAGAGGCACAGGGCTCTTGAAACTGTTCAGCAGAAGAGGGTTACATGTGTGCAAGGGCAGATGATGTCGGGAAGGATCCCATCTCCATTCTGAAGCAAGGGCCTAGGGTCAAATTCAGGAGCTACAGGGCTGTCCCTCATACAGCGCCCAGTCCTTCCCGGGGAGCCTGCACTCACTCCGTGTGTCATCATCTAGCAATTAACTTCTTATGTCAGAAAGGCAAAGGTTGACCTCCTGCCAGGAAGAACTCTGTGTCTGGCAGGATTCTCTTGGAATGGGACCATTGCCCTGCTCTCTGTCCACGGCTTTCAGGAATGCCTGAGCTCCTGACCTCCTGAGACACTCAGGGTCCGTGCATGTCAAGTCCAGTCACCGAGCAGGTTAGGGCACAAAATGACTCCAAGAGGAAAATATCAGAGCCGAATCTGAAGACTTGCCAGGAGCAAGATCCTGCTTTGTGAGTCACAAGGCTTGAGAATTGGGGACAGCTTGACACATTCCTCACCTTATTGAAGTTGGGGTGCATGACTTTGGCCCACAGACCTCCCTGGTGTGACTAGTGGATGTTCCACTTGTCTCCAGGCTACAGGACTTTCTTGCTTCTTGGACACCAACCTTGTGCTCAGAACATAATCGACAGATTCATTCTGGTCTCATATGACATGAAGAACCTGAGCCCTCAGTGTATCCTTTTCAATGCCGTTCCACTGATTCTAACCATGTGTTCACTGGGAGACGTCCAGGGCCAGAGTCCGGCAGCCTTTTTCTCCAATTTTAACTGTGGATCTCGCCAAGTTCCCAGACGTTTGGAATCGCTTGGGGAACAGGTGGCCCTGGGGTGTCTGCCACATCTACCTTGGGAACAGGAGGTATTGGGGACTTGAATGTGTTAAGCACATGAGGATTGCTTGTGGGTAGGGGCAGGTGATAGTCAGAGACAGTTGGCCTCACCTGTGTGGCAAATGCTGATGGAGATGCGGCCTTTTGAGCCAGAGTCAAAGGTACCAAACACACACACACACACACACACACACACACACACGAAGCCCCACGGATAGGGTTGATTAACTCCAAATGACCATACATGAAGGTTATTTTCTACCCCCTTAACAAATAATTTCACATATCCAGATATCCAGGAAACAATGTTGCCCTCCTAAGGACTTGGGGGATTGAAGCCTTCTGTGTGTGCACTGGCTATTCCTGTATTCTGTGACCCTGCCATAGACTGCCTGCATATCCTGCTTTCTGAGACTCGAACGGTTGCCACATACCTGCCCAGTCTGTTTCCACAGCAGGTGAATGTGAAAGAGACTACTCACAACCTCAAAAATCAGAACCCAGTTGCAACGACTTCGGTACTACTGCACATGGAGACCCTGCCCTCCAAAGCTTGCTGCTTTCATACCCTGGCAGGAAATGATGTAAAGTTTGCAAGTTCCCCAAGCCCTCCTACACTGTTTCAGGTCAATTGGAGCGTTTTCATGCTCCTTTAGGATTCTCAGCTGTAGCTAAATTATGTTCCATTTCTCTATAGCACCCATGATGTCCAAAGTCCTAGGACACCAAGCTTCCCTGGGGATTTGTGTCGGTCACTTCATTCAAAGCTTTATTCCTTTATCATCTGAGACAAAGAATGTGGACCAAAGGTAATGCCTTCCGATTCCCATGGTCTTTTTCTAAATAGGTTTTCCTGTAAGGTGTGGAGAGTCCGAGCCTGGACTTATTCCTCTTTGATTTTCATTGTGGAGTCCTGTAACGACCCCCTAAGTCCAGGAGAACGTGGGCAAGGGGTTCTCCATGAGCTCATGTGTGAGTCCTATCTTAGCAACAGAGAACAAAAAGCCTTGGAAAGGGGCCAGTGTTATTGGGAGGGAGCCATTCTAGCTTTTCTGGGAAAGGGGAGATAGAGATCACAGTCCGAGTCAGGAACCATGTGGCTGTTCCTCAGATAGTGCCCAGCCTTCACAGCCAAGTAACACATAGTGATTCCGATGGACATAGTTCCCTTCTCTACTGAGACCTGTGCACTTGGCAGGATTCTGTTGGCCCAAGCGGGGTTGGTTATGTGATCCCATTGGTCCCTTGGGATGTTCCTGCATTCTGAGAAGATCAAAGTTTGGGCATGAGCCTTGTTCTCCCCAGATGGTCAGGGCACAGAGTCCATTCAAGGCAAGGACTCTGGGACAAGAACCCAGTTCCACAGACATGGCTGCCAGCCAGCACAGAGAAGCCAACATTCCGATATTTCATGAGCGCTTCTACCCACTGAATAGACGAGAAAGCCAGGAGCCAGAAGCCTTCATTCCATTTTCAGATGAGGTGAACAACGTTGGTCCTCAAGTGTGTTCTGTCGGATTTATTATTATCAGTATTTTATCATCATCATCAGCATTATTCTTATATTGATATTACTGTTTTTGATCATGTGGAAAATGACTGCTTCTATACTATGGGCTTGGGGAAAGTAAAGCCAAATGGCAAATGGCAAGCACTTACTTGGGCTAAAGACACACAGATGACTGGAGGACTAGCTATTGTCAAGGTAACTTGTTTTTGCCTCCAGCAATGCATTGACATTAAGACAATGTCCTGGAGATGCATTTCTCTCTGGCAGCCTCAAGTATTTGTCACTGGACTTCAGGTGAACTGGCAATTACATTTCAATTTTTTTGGTTTATTTTTGATAGAGAGAGAGAGAGAGAGAAGGCATGACCGAGTGAGAGGGAGAGAGAGAGAGAGAGAGAGAGAGAGAGAATGAGAGTGTGCACTAGCAGTGGGACAGTGAGTGAGGGAGACACAGAATCTAAAGCAGGCTCCAGACTATGAGCTCTCAGCACAGAGACACTTGGGCAAAAACTCAGGAACTGTGTGATCATGACAGGAGCCAAAGTTGGAGGCTTCAGGGACTCAGCCACCCAGGGTCCCGAGGAAATTCAGTTTTATCTGCCTTTTCCTGTCGCCTTTGTTCCCCATATCACATTGGAGTGCAGGGTGATGTTGGGGTTCCAGGAATCAGAGTCCATAGGTGTCTGGGGACAAGGCCCCT
>JAQQST010000138.1:0-17514 GCA_028646485.1 Cryptoprocta ferox | reverse complement strand
GAGGAGCCAAGTGCCGACCTTTGAGCAGGCTTTGCCACCTAGAGACTTACTGATCTCCTAAAAGGGACCCAGTGTGATGGAGCAGTAGGTTTGAGGGGACAGCCCTTTTCGCTGAGCAAACAAATCTTTGTTTGAGAGATCAGGACGTCCATGAGGAGGAAGATAAAGGGCCCTTTGCGCATAACAGTACAATTTTCAGAGTCTCTCTCCAGGAAAGCTTTGCCTCCGATTCTCCGCGTACAAAGAAAAGAAAAGTATCTCACTTTAAATTGCGCAAGCATCAGAGAATGTGAAGAAGTAATCACCAAAACAGAATATTTTGAGAGCAGACACACACACACACACACACACACACACACACCACACACACACACACACACACAAACAAGGAAAGAGAGAGACAGACTGAAAGTAAGAAACACAGAGTCCAGGTTTGGTGGAATGACGGAGGAGGGGAAGGTCGACTAGGAGAGAGGGAGAGACATGGGGACATTGGAGAGAAGAGAGACGGAGGTTCTGGAAGACAGGAAGAGACCAAGGGAGGAAATATGGGTGGGGGCCATAGGTGAAGGAAGGCCATGGGGAGAGAGGTAGGCAGTGATGAGTAGGTGGGTGAGGCAGACAAGGAGAGATGGAGGGAAAGTGGGGGGAAGGGACAAGGGGAAGACAAGGGCAGGTGGAGGGTTGGAGACAGGAGGGAGGAAGGAGAGGGAGGGCATGAGAGACAGAGAGAGGCGGGCATATGTCAGGAAGGGGCCATCAGAGGATAAAGTAGGGGCAATTGGAGGTGTGAAATGTCAACACAGACGAGTGCTGGGCGATGGACAGCACACACCATGAAAGGCAGCATTTTCTGCCTGGACTTCCCGGGCAGGTCCAAAAGACTTCCTGACGCAGAAGACAGTTCCATGGGGGTCCTTGAGGGTGAGGAAGAGAGGCAAAGTAGGGCAGAAATGACGTGACCAGTATCTCAGAGAGCTGTTGGAAAGCCTGGTACTTGCCACCACCATACAGAAAACAGGATGGCCTGAAACAGACAGGAGAGATAGGGGACAGGAAATGCAGGAAGGAATCATCGGAAAGCTTGGTCAATTCCAGGATCATCGTGAAGCTGTACAGCCAGGAAGCTCAATCCCCTTCCAGCAGATTCGACCATATTCACACCGATACCCAGGAAATTGCTCAACTCTCTTGGCCCTTGACCCCTGGCAAGCATCTAGACAGAAGTGACTCGGGACAGAGAAAGTATGACACAGTGAGTAGAAGAGGCAATATCTCCCTCGGATCCAGAGAGGCAGGCAGGTGTCCCCGCCACTTGTTTCAAAGGAAAAAAGGTAGCAGAGAGGCTACATTCCACCACCATGATGGCGGACAAGCTCATGTGATGGGAAGAGAATGGTCGGGGAATAGAACCCAGACTCTAGGCAAAGGAGAGACTGCTCAAGCTGAAATGAAATGTCACTAGAGCCTGACTCAACCTCCTGTGTGGATTAGAAAAAAAAGGCATGTGCACCCACAGCAAAGCTGGATATGTGTAAGCAGGTAACTGCTTCCTTACGCCTGGACTGACTGGGTCCTTTGACGTCTTTCGCATGCAAGCAGCCATATGCTTGGGGGACTCGCTTCTGCCAACTGAAGCCATCTCATTCTTCTGCACAGCTCTGTATGCTGTAACCAGTACAAACGGGATTGGAATATTGAGAGAGGCATGCAAGCAGGCTCCTTGGGCACCTCAGCAACCAGCACATATTTGGGAACCCTGGATTCCCCGAGGCTAAGGTGTTCACTGTCAGGGTTCTGTGACAGTGAGGGGCTAACCCCTAAGGAGGTGCCTTAAGCATCAGTGCAGCACATCCCTGACCTGTGTGAAAGAAGTCACCCCCAGCAGAAGCACTGTGGATATGACCTGTGCTTCATGAATTCTGGAGGAATCCAGAAGAGTCCAAGGCATGCGGGCAAGCAGAGAGTCGAGTATTGGTTCCCAGGGGTGGGTGAGATGGGGAGGTGTGGGGCCACGGTGGTGACGATGGAGCCATGCCAGGAGCATGAGTTCTGGAAATCTAATGTGCACAGTGTTGCACAGCCAATGCTTTGCCGCCTCCGCCGGTTAGGAGAGGCAGGTGGTCTCCCCACAAACAAAGAAAGTTGGCAGTAAGATGGAAAGGTGACGGGGAAAGGAAGCGTCTCTTGGGCGTGAGGGAAACCTGCACATCCCTGGTGACCCTTGCCTACGTGAGTTATATGTGACTCCTTGTCAGCGAGGTAGGGGTCATTCCCACGGTGTCACTGGTGTCAGAAGGATTCCTTACAACATGCATCATAAACCACAGGTGGGGGTTAGAGGAGGAATTAGAGTTCAAGACACCCACAAAGCACATGTAAAGTAAGGAAGACATTGGCAGAAGGAATTCAGTACATCTAGGAACGAGCTCTCTGGTAAAAGAGCCAGTGGGACAAAATCAGCACAACTCTATTTGCAATTAACAAAATCATACGCTGTGTGCAACAGAGTGAGCTTGGGGCCCCATGGCTCCAAACAGGTGGAAAGCAGGAGTGAAGCAAGATGCATGACTTAATGCCTCCACCATCCAGCTGATCCAAGTCCCCAGGGGGCTCACTGTATAGGCCTGGTCGTTCCCCTGTTCATGATTCAGGCAGTGACAGAATTCAGGCTCACAACACACAAAGGGAAATGACAAAACACTTTCCCCATTACAGGAGAACAGAAGTTTGATCGCCAAATGGAAGAAAGGGTCCAATTCCTATGCAGGCAGCCTGGAAAATGACCTTACACCCAAGACAGGTCAGGCCAACAGTGCACCGGCTGACATAACCCACAGATGTGCAGGGAAGAAGGCAACAGGAACAGATACAGGGACATCTGTGCCACTGAAGTCCTTCTAGGCTGTACTGTCACAGTGATGTCAGCACAGACAGAGCCAGGAGAAGCCAGGGACATGTCAGGGCACGCTCAGGGAGAGAGAGGAGCACACAGATGGAGGTACCATCCTGTACACAGGGCCGAAGAAGCTGACCCTGAACGGCCAGGGATAGACTTTAATGGAAGTCTCAGGTGATATAAGACACCTTTTTACCTGCACAGTTATCCAGGTTTCAAAAGCATGAGGAAACAACATAGAAGAGTGACTGATAAAATCTGTGAGTAATGTGACTGGTGGTAAGCAAGTTTACATACTGATACAACCTTATAAGTATGGGGATTTTAAGAGATGCTATGCTTAAATAGTGGGCATGAATCAGCAAAGTGAAACTTAACAAATATATGATTTCTTTTCTCCCCATCATGTATTTCTTTCCAAAGAAGTTTGTTTCGATGACTATTCCTTCTAACTACAATCAGAACTCTCAGTAAATTGTCCTTCTTGTCAGTGTTTGCCCACTGCTCTTTAAGAGATATGTTCACCAACTTATATCTTCATTGTACCAAGATTTCCAGTCTTCAGTTGGTGGGGTGTTTTCTGGCATTCTCTCTCATATATATCTTTTGTATCTTCAGAAATGGGAGGATGCTGCAACCTCAGTCTCAGGATTGAAATGCACCATAACAGGAACAAGACACCAATAATTTCCACCATGCTCCCCATTTGTTAAACTTCCTCTAAGAGTATATTGTAATATGCAGTTGAAAAAAAAAGACATGCCTTTGTTTTCCAAAACAACATATGTAAACGTATGAATTAATATAGACAACCAAAAATAGAGTTAGGAGCGAGAGCAATTTAAAACAAATATGTACAGCAGATCCTCTGAAAGACACATTATTTTCTTACTCAAAATAGTGGCTAGGACAAAACGCAGTACTCTGTAATATTGGTGGTAAATGTTGGCAGTATTATAAATATCTGTAGATAAAACAGAGTTATATTTTATCTGCAATTACAAATGTGTAAAATTTTAAATTCAAAGGAAAAATACTGGCATAAAATATTTAAAATTATTAATCCAAAATTTGGTAGAATAAAATTTGAACATTTTAAAATCCTTTCTGACCTAAAATATAAACATAACTGTGTAACTTAATTATTATATTATATATTATGCAGTGTATTATTGTTACATAATTCATATATATATATAATATATAATATATATATATATTAGCATTACATATATTTACCTGTTTTTCCCACCTGTGCATGTTGTAGGGCATATTGCAACACATTATTATATATATTCTATGTCACCACCCAAATGACAAGACCCTACAGAGCTCTGGAGACAGAAATCCTCCTTTCACCCCACACATTTCCTCTCTGGTCATCTTTTTGCCATAATTCATTGCTGTGTAAGCTTTTATGCATCCTCCAGTATTCACAGTGAGATTCCAATTCCTGTTGAGGGCAAAATTTAAGTCTTAATTTCTGCAGCCATATTTTGCAGTGCTTTGCACTAAATTTAGGGCACAGTACTCTATAAATATTTGTTAAACATATATATTGTGTTTCAAACCAAGACATTGATATAAAACACTTTGATTGCAAAAGTTTCTTAAGTGAAACACCCAGCATATACTACATTCTAATTACCAGCATCTATGAAATCTTCAATCGATTGGTGTGGCAGTGTTTGACAGGTGTCAAGATTCACTGTTTCCCTCAAAATGGAAATTATCCTTGTGATTCCATGGGTCTCATTGGTCCCGAAGGATACCTTGGTGCAGATTGATGCTAAGATAAAGATGGCAGCTTGTGCAGTACACAATAACTGACATATGAGTAAAGGGGCATTTTTTTCCTCAGAGGGATTAGTTGGCCTGGCAGAAACCCACAGTATTAAGGACAATTCAGTCGTGTCAATTATGAGCAACATGTAACAGTTATAGTACAAGATGTAAGAAAAATGAATCATGGAAGAGAACTCTTTGGGTGAGTTCCCTCTGAAAGCCTGGATAAAAAGTATGTTTACATGAGGAACGTATGTACATCAAGAGCTTAAGAATCCTACGGCAGTGGCATGATGAGAAGAGGTGAGCCTCTGAATGTGGCTCTGAATGAGGGTTGTAAATATTGGGTCAGTTATGGGGAGAAGCCAATGATAATCTCCTGGAATCTAGATCAAAGAGATGAGGACACAGAATTAATTGGCTGGTATCTGTGGGAATGATGAAAGGAGCTAGAGCTGGAGAGAAGCTTGAGATTTTGCTCCCTCAGTTAATACTTTCCCTTTCTCTACTGTACCTCTGTGGTTGTTCCCTAATCGCTTCTTTTTCATCAGCAGGACATGGACCCACTGAATTCGACTTCCCTATACTCTTACAGATGTTGCATATTCTTGCTCAATATTCTCCCTGTTGCAAAACCTAATTGGCTATTCTACCAAGTTCTCAAAGCCCTGCCTCTGCTTCCTGATTCGTCTCTGAACACACTTTCTTCATCTCCTCTATAGATTTCTCTTCTTCTGTTAGCTCTTTACCTATACATTTTCTTTACGGAACAATGCCTGCCTTCTTCACAGTAAATGTAGTCCACCCTTAAATTAGGCCCCCCTTTCATTTACTAGATATTTTTCTAACCAGGATCCCACCTCAAACTCATGTGAAGTCACACTGAGCCTATTGCCATGCCTCAACAGACCTCATTCTTTGATGTGTCTGTGCCTTTCCACAATGTACTCTGCCTTACCTGGACTAGCCACCAATCTGTTCAGCCCAGTGAGGCTGAAGAATTAGAGCATTGTGTCCAAAAATTAAGAATTTCAAGATGGTGGCTTCAGAACACTAAACCAAGAACAGGTCCTTTCTATGTGAGAGCCCTGTGTGAATACCCACGTCACCCACCCTTGAAGCCAACCCTGTTACACCTTCTCCTCACCTTTCCACACTCACCCCAAGCAGTCTCCCCCCATCCCATTAATAAACTGTCAGGCCACTTCACCCTCCCACCTAAACCATGTTCCGCTATGCTCCCATGTCTCTGCACACCTGGACCCCATAACTTGTCACTGCAGATACTGCCATCACCACTGAACCATGATATTAATTGTAGCAGAGATTGTGTATATCTATCTCTATAGCAGTTTGGTGCAACCTTAGGAGAGTTCAGTTCCCAGTGTAATGAGGCGGGGACACAGACTAGAAAGAAAAAGGTACAAGAATATAAATCTGGGTAATGAGCAAAAGGGGAAGAAAATCCAACTATATGGTTCCCTGTGAATGACACAGCATTCCAACAAGACAGGATGTACAGTATCATTAGGAATTGAGAGGAGTTGATATTATGATATAGATCTGGCTGAACATTCAATTTGACTTCTACTAGATATCCTTCTTGAATTTGTTTTAAAGTTGACACACAAAATTCTAAATGAGAAATAGGAAAATAACTTGCAGATAGGTTAATTGTAGGAAATGCAAAACTGATACCACACCTTCTGAGGTATACCTGTGTTATAAGAAAGGGGTTATGTGTCTGAGTTTGTATGCTGGAGAAGGATTCACAAAGCCATCTTCTAGCATGTATCTCACTCCACTGATTGCCACCTGCTACCTGAAGTTCCTTTTCAGGTAACACGGTTTGTGGATGGAAAGATGGTAATGGGTGTGCCATACTCCCTGATTCCACCACAGACCACCTCATGCACGTCTGAGGTGCACGATGGTACTATTGAACAAGCCCAGTGCTGCAGCTGGTCCCAGGAGAATCTAATCTATGATCATAGCATCATGGTGATTTTCTTCATATTCAGCCTTACGTCCATAAAGTACATATGTCATTAAACCTGTATTTGAAATTATCTTCCTTTGGATGATCCTGCTGTGAAGCTGGTTGCTGGTGAGCCTTTATAAGTTTTTTCAACGAAGGAGAGAGAATACTGTTGGCAGTACTAACACAGCCAGAGTCCAGAACATGAATTCAGCCACCATCCTCAATGTTTTCAGGCATGTATCTTTATGAATAAGTCCTGTCTGAAGAAGCTGAGAGGGAGAACAACCACAGGCAAATGACCTGAAAATAGTTATTGGGATAACGGTTATAAATTGTGTACATCATTGGTCACCTGTTTTACACTGTAGAAAATAATCAAAATCAAACTAAAGGAAAACAAGGGAAATATGGGATTGTTAAAGTTGCATGCTGGCTTTCTCTGGTTGGTCCCAAGTATGGTAAAACACCAGGGTCAATCGCAGTTGTCCCTGTCCCCATAGTCCGTTAATGATTACTGCACAGCCCATGGGGTAGGCTACCAGAACCACACGTGGCCTGGGACTACCCAGGGGGATATTCAGTACTCCAAAGATAATTAGTTCCCAAGAAGGCCTCCTAAGTAGTTGTTTTTTTTTTATTTCAAAGGATCCCAAGGTTTAAGATATGATGGGAGAAAAAATGAAGCACTACTGATCTTTTTTCAGTGACTACTAGGTTTACAAAACCTATTTCAAGCACTTGTTTTTATATATTTGACATAGAAAACAACAACATTTTACTAATCACACCATCATCAGGTGGAAAATAGACTCATGAGTACAGAAAGTGGCACGGTAAGGCTTTCACATGTGCTGATTTTCTCTGGTGGAAGAGGGATGTTAACATGATTTCTAACGTTCCACACATGTACGATTCTAGTATGAGAACATTGACATAAATATATGACAGTGCTCTAACCAGGAGTAACAAGGAACCCAGCTCAAGCTTTCTTCCAACACAGATGTGACCTCCATTCAAGGACAAGTTTTACAGAGGCTCCACAGTTGGATCCAGGAAAGCAAGGAGATCACCACAACACAATCTCCATAAATATTAGCCTCCTTCTAAGCCTGATGGGTCCTCTGTGGCTGTAAAATGGCAGACCATCATCGAACACACTTGGGTAGGCAGTAGCCCCCTTCCCCAATCTATGAATGTGGTGGGGGGGTGGAAGGAGAAAGACGTACAGACAGGGAGAGAGGCTTTAATATTTTTCTCCCCCCTCATAAGCTCTTAGAAATTTATTTGTTCCTCCGGGAGGAAAAACGGATATTGGAGATACAGCTACAGTGGCAAATGTAATGAAAGAGGAAAATAGACTTTTATATTAGTACTTATAATGGGACATAGCAAAGATCGTACCATCAACAATGGGACAATGTCATCTCAAAAAATTTGTGAAGTTTCAGTATTTATTTCATGAAATGTTCAAGATACATTACCCTAGGTTGTGATGTTTCAGTGTTTCAAGAGATTAACTTTATTCTAATTAACCATATAATATTATGTCCAATAGTCCCACCCATAAAAAAAAAGAAAGAAAGCAAAATTTAAAAGTACCCACATTCTCATAAAAAACCACAAATAATATTGTTGGCATGTTTCCCTTCAATCTGGCAGATGTGCATATTACATCATTATTAAAAGCACCAATTCTCAGCTGTATTCATGTATCCTAACTTATGTTGTGATTCACTCATATTTTAATACATTGCAATATGTAATTCATTATAATTTGTTTTCCTTAATTTTTAATGTTTATTTAATTTTTGTGAGACAGAGAGGCAGAGAGTGAGCAGGGGAGGGCAGAGAGACAGGGAGACACAAAATTTGAAGCAGGTGCCTGGCTCATAGATCAACCCAGAGCCCAACATGGGGCTTGAACCCACCAATCACAAGATCATGACCTGAGCCTAAGTCAGAGGATCAACGGACTTAGCCACCCAGCTACCCAATTATTTTAATTTGTTTTTATTTTTCACATTATTTCCAACATTCTCAATGAATATTTCTTTCATTCATTCTAATTCTGAACCACTCTCATTGAAGACTATAGGGTTTTTTAACATGACTGTGACTCCAGTGGAATATATGTTTATAGACTTCAGAGTGTTGACCTTTTGCAATCCTAAGTCCCACGTGTCCAATATTTAGCTGGAATAATGATTTACAATGCTCAATTGCCAGAGTTTTGGTTTTTATTTTTATTTTTTAGGGGGTGTTTTTGTTTACATAAACATTCATTATTATTGTATTGGTTTGTGTTCTAGAAAACAGGGCATGTGTACTTCCTGCTTTGGGTGAAAAGTGATCATTTGTTACACAGAGTATGAGAGTATATACACAAGTACCTACTTGTGTGAAATGTCAAAACACATTATGTGCTATTTCCATTGGGCATAGAAATGAAATTCTATTCCTTATGGATAGTGTTCAATATGCGTGTCCACAGCATATGGAACCCGAGTGCGGATATTACATGTACATTTCTCTTAGGATGTGATGCCTCAGGGAGGTGAGGAAGGAAGCAGGCATGGGCTGAAGGTGTCCTAACAGTGCACGCAAGTCCAAACAGAGGGAGGTTCTGGAGCCAACATTACCCCTGAGGGTTATTCACAATTGAGCAGAAAGCCAAGCTTTCCCCTCTCCCATAAGTCCTAGAAATCGGCTGCCCCCAGGAAGGCTGTACCTGGACAAGGGGCTCTGCAACTGAAGTAAAGCCTGAAGTATCTGACCAGCAGATGCTGACTACTGACAGCGTGGACAATAAGTTTACCCTAGAAGGGCACTGAATCTTCTCCATGTTGACCCTCATATAGTAGCGTCTCCTTGTGTTCTGTCATGCGGACCTTCTAGACTCTAGACTGAATAAGTACATATTGTGTCAACTGGAATTATAACACACCTGGGGAAAATGTGTTGAAGCTATTATAACTTCATCAATAACACCTTATATACCTTGTAAAAATGTTAACGTTTTTTATCTCAAATAATTTCGCCTAACAAAGTGGTAGAAAATACACAGCAATCCCATGCACTCTTCACTCAGTCTATCCAATACAAATTTCTGTCACAAGCAGAATGTTACCCTAAGTAAAGTGTACCAATCTACAGATCTTATTTGAATTTTGACATCTCTTCAACCATTGCTCTTGTTCTTGTTGTTAAAGTAGAGAATCCCAGACCCCATGCCCAATGACTGTCTCATGTGTCTAGTCCTCTCCAGTATGGAGAGCTGATCAGCCTTGATTTTTCCTCCAGGACACTGAAATTTCAAAATATGAAGTGTACTGTCCACTGAAGCTTTTAGAATCCCCCTCATATAAGGTATGTCTGACGGTACTGATTAAATTCAGATTATGCACTGTTTTCCAAGAACACCACAGAAACTGTGCCTTTTTCGGTGCATTAAATCATGAGCTATATGATTCATTACTGATGATGTTAACTTGGATGACCTGGATAAAGTACAATTTTAATTCCTTCCTTTTTCATTAATAAGTACCTTTCTTCTGCGGTGATATTGAAGAGTATATAAATATCCCATTTATCTTTCTTCTTGCCCACTAATTTTAACATCTCTGATAATTCTGGACTGAAACAAACTTGACTGTGGAGAATGAAGATGATAACTTTCTATTTTCACCAGCATTTCTTCTGCGTGTCTATTTTGAAATTACATAGTTAAGAAAAATCTTTCCTGACTCCCCCTTTACTTATTTTCACCAGAAGAGACTTATTATCTATACGTTTCTTTATTTTCTGAATCATAATTCGTTACTGTCAGTGATTTTGTATGTCAAATTGTCCACATTATCCTAGAATTTGTAAATATTTTGTTCTACAAGTTTCTAACATAACCTCAAGAGAAACGATTTATGCTCTGTTAAGTGTTCCCATTTTTAGTGACCCATTAAATTCTACAAATAACAATGAAATAAATTTCTGCATGTATATATGACACTGTGTTTAAAAACCTATTACTATTTGCCTACAGTTTTCAAAATAATATAATAAGGGCAGTGGATTATTGCATGTAAATACTTCCTTGCTTCCATGGTATTGACTCACAACCAGTTCATTCTGCCCCTGCAAAACTATGACCCTTTTTTCTGGAAACAGAAATGCAGCAAGACCTAGAATGCTACAGATCAAACCAATCCATTCATGTAAGCTTTAGTCTGAACTCTAACATCAGCACTATAAAAATAAAGCTTTCATGTGAATCATAACAAACTGACATGTATCAAGGGAAAACACTTCTCATTATTTTATTAACTGCATAGCCCATAATAGCTGTTAGATTCCTCTGGTCCATTTACTAAGAGTAGGGTTGCACAAGTAAGGTTGTGTCACCATCTGACTCTCAGCTCCTTAGGGTTGTGTCTAACAATTTACTGTCTGTTAACATATGAGAGACGAGAATGAGTGAGGATATTTTTTGAGGTTTTTAAAGTTAGCTCACCTACGATTCATCCTAACTAATACACAAACATCTAATGTTTCTGTCAAACACTAAATAATTCTTCCTTTCCTCCCTCATATTAATTTAGTGTCACTCAGTGTCTTTTTAAAAATTTGTTTATTATATTTATTGTCAAGTTTATTTCCATATAACTCCCAATGCTCTTCCCCACAAGGGCCCTCCTCCATGTCCTCCATCACCTCCCTTCCACTTCCTCCTCCCTCTTCAGCACTCAGTTTGTTTTCAGTATTCAAGAGTCTCTCATGGTTTGCCTCCCACTCTCACCCTAACTCTTTTCCCCCTTCCCCTCACCATGATCCTCTATTAAGTTTCTCCTGTTAGAATTATGAGTGAAAACATATGGTAGCTGTCCTCTACCTGACTTATTTGACTTAGTATGAAACCCTAGAGGTCCATCCATATTGCTACAAGTGGCCACATTTCATTCTTTCTCATTACCATGTACTATTCCATTGTATATATAAACCTCATCTGCTTGATCCTTTCATCAGTTGATGGGTATAGTTTCTTTCTATGATTTGGCTATTGTTGAAAGTAATGCTATGAACATTGGGGGACATGTGGACCTATGCTTCAGCACTTCTGTATTCCTTGGGTAAAGCCATAGCAGTGCTATTGCTGGGTCATAGGGGAGTTCTATTGATAATTTTTTGAGGAATCTCCACCCTGTTTTCCAGAGCAGCTGTACCAGTTTACATCCCCAGAAATAGTGTAGGAGGGTGCCCATTTCTCCACATCCTCACCAGCATCTATAGTCTCCTGATTTGAAGAAGGACATTATATAATAATCACAGGGTCTCTCCAACAGGAAGAGATCACAATTGTAAACATCTCTGCACTGAATTCTAGAACACCCAAATACATGAAACAATCACAATAAGAAACAGTCTTATTGATATGAATTTGCTAATTGTAGGGGATTTTAATATTACACTTACAGCAATGGATAGACCAACCAGACAGAAAATCACTGAATAAACAATGGACCTGAATGACACATTGGATCAGATGGATTTGACAGATATATTTACAACTCTACATCCTGAGGATAGGGAATTCACTTTCTTCTCAAGTTTGCATGCACATTCTCCAAGATAGATCACATACTGGGTCATAAAGCAGCCCTCCATAAATATAAATGCATTGAGATCATACCATTCACACTTTCAGATCACAATGCTATGAAGCTTGAAATAAATCACAGGAAAAAGTCTGGAAAAACTCCAAAAACATGGAGGTTAAAAACCACCCTAATAAAGAATGATTGGGCCAATCAGGCAATTAGAGAAGGAATAAAAATTATATGGTGAGATGTAAAAATGAAGGAGGGCAAGATGGCGGAGAAGTAGGGAGCTCTGTAGTCTGTGCATGCCCGCATTGTTTGAACTGAGAAGGACTGAGGGAGAATACTCTGATTTCAAAGTCGGTGAAAAGAAGAAACAAATGCCAGAAAGAAGACAACCTCAAAGATGACTGAGTGAGTGATTGTGAACCGGAAATTGGAGGACAGGCGGGGCCCGGAGATGCAGGGAAAGGAGCCCCAGCTCAACACAGGGAGAGTGCGCTGTGCCCCGGAGAGACAAGGAGAAGAGAAAGAGAGATGGAAAACACACATAGAACCATTTCTAAGGGAGGAAAAGCTCGCCCGTCTCCCCGTCTCCGCACTGCTGGGTGCGGGGAGAGAAATCCATCCCATCTGGGTGGCAAACTCTTCCCTGGGCGCAGTGGCAGCAGCATCCATTCCAAGCGGCACCAGGAGGGGTGGCGGCGGCAGCCCTCCTCCAGCACAAGCCCTTTGGAGGGCAGCAGCAGCGTTAG
Organism: Cryptoprocta ferox; assembly: GCA_028646485.1. Taxonomy (NCBI): domain Eukaryota; kingdom Metazoa; phylum Chordata; class Mammalia; order Carnivora; family Eupleridae; genus Cryptoprocta; species Cryptoprocta ferox. Next base: position 4,506 of record JAQQST010000138.1, on the reverse strand, counting down.
CAGTGGGCTGGGCTGGGAGGCCAGCCACCAGCGGGAATGCATCTCATCTCCAGTGATAGTGTTGAACTGCATGAACTAGAATTTGGAAGTGAGACGGAGCTTGGAGAATACCGTTTGGCTCACCTGTGACACAGGGAGATCAGACTCAGAAGAGTGGCTTGCAATGCTTGAGCAGAGTTTGAAGCACTGCCATTCTTCTCTCTGCAACCACCAAGGCGGGGCATCGGAGAGCAGTCCCCGAGAGCCTCCTACCTATGCCAAACCACGCCCATCCACACAGGAAAGTAGCCTTTTTTTTCACTTTTTTCTTCGCTTCTCCTTCTTTTCTCCTGCCATCCAGATATATTTCCCTTATGTTATTCTTATCTCTCCTCTTGGCTGGTTATACACTTTGAGACTGTCCACAGTACTTTGCTGTCTCTGTTCCCCCCCTTATTTTTGTTTTTGTTTTATCTATTTCTTCTTGTTGTTCTTCTTTTCTCTCTTTTCTTTCCTTTCCTTTCCTTTTCTTTACTTCCTTTTCCCTTTTGGTTTGCATGTTTGTTTGATTTGTTGGAGCGTTTGCATGCTTTTGTTCCCTGTATGTTAGTCTGTATTCCTTTTCAGGGGTACATCAAGAAACAAGCTAAAGTGCACATGGTGGAGAGTACCAAATATCACTAACCAGGGAAGTAAAATAATCCAGGGCACAACAAGGGAAACCGAGAGACACTATTAAAAGAACACTTTCTGAAACCACAGGCCCTGGACAGTTAATGAGCCTCGTTCAATAGAACAGTACTAACAGGTGCACAGGGCATAACAAGTTTTTAAAACTGACAAGAGACAGAAAGCTGGCCAAAATGACAAAACAAATGAACTATCCTCTAAAGAAACTTCAGGAATAAGTCACAGCCACAGAACTGCTCAAAACAGATTTAAGCAACATAACTGAACAAGAATTTAGAATAATTTTCATAAAATTAATTGCTGGACTTGAAAAAACATCAAAGAGGCTATTGATACACAGGCTAGGGACCTTCAAAATAGCTGTGTCAAGTTAAAAAAAAAAAGCTATAAATGAGGTGCATAAGAAAATGGAGGCGGCCACTCCAAGGATTGAAGAGTCAGTTAGGAGAATAAGTGAATTAGAAGACACAGTTATAGCAAAAAAGGAAGCCGAGAAAAAGAGAGAAAATTGATACAGGAGCATGAAAAGAGAATTCGAGACCTTAGGGATACAATCAAATGGAACAATATCCGTATCATAGTAATTCCTGAAGATAATATCAGAAAGAGAAAAAGGTCCTGAAGGGGTGCTTGATCAAATTACAGCTGAAAACTTCCCGAATATGTGGAAAGAAATGGACATGGAAATCCAAGGGGCCCAAAGAAACCCCCTAAGATGTTACTTGATTCGACCTTCAGCACAACATATCATAGTGAAACTGGCAAAATATAAAGACAAAGAGAATTCTGAAAGCAGCCAGGGATAAAAGAGCCCTAACATACAAAGGGAAACCTATCAGAGTGGTTACCGACCTTTCTAAAGTAACTTGGCAAGCCAGAAAGGAATGGCAGGAAATCATAAATGTGATGAAAAGAAACATATGCAGCCAAGAATCCATTATCCATCGAGCCTATCATTCAAAATAGAAGGAGAGATAAAGGTGTTCCCAATAAACAAAAATTGAGAGAATTCACCACCACCAAAACAGCCTACAAGAAATCCTAAGAGGGATTCTATGAGGAAAATGTTGCAAGGAGTACAAGGTACAGAGACACCACTATAAACATGAACTCTACAGAAAACATAATGAACCCACACCTACATTTTTGAATAATAACACTGAATGTAAATGGACTGAATGCCCCAATCAAACGACACAGGGTAGCAGAATGGATAAAAAAAACAAAACCCATCCATTTGCTGTCTACAAGAGACTCATTTTGGACCTGAAGACAACTTCAGATTGAAAGTAAGGGGATGGAGAAATATCTATCATGCGACCGGTAGTCTAAAGAAAGACAGAGTAGACATACTTATATCAGAAAACTGGACATTAAAGTAAAGGCAGTAACAAAAGATGAAGAAGGACATTACATAATAATTACAAGATCTCTCCTTCAGATAGAGCTGACAGTTATAAACATCTATGCGCCAAATTTGAGAGAACCCAAATACATGAAACAATTAATCACAAACAGAAACAATCTTATTGATAACAGTGTGTTAATTGCAGGGAACGTTAACACTCCACTTACAGCAAGGGGTAGATCAACCAGACAGAAAATCACTAAAGAAGCAATGGATCTGAATGACACATTGGAACAGAGAGAATTGGTAGATATATTTAGAACTCTGCATCCTGAAGCTAGGAAATTCACCTTCTTTTCGAGTGCGCATGGCACATTTTCCAAGATAGAACAAATACTGGGGCATAAAGCAGCCCTTCATAAATACAAACGAATCGAGATTATACCATGCACATTTTTGGATCACAATGCTATAAAACCTGAAATCAATCCCATGAAAAAGTCTGGAAAGCTTCCAAAAATGTGGAGGTTAAAAACCACCCTACTAAAGAATGATTGGGCCAATCAGGCAATCAGGGAAGAAATTAAAAAATATATGGAAACAAATGACAACGAAAATACAACAATCCAAACTCTCTGAGATGCTGCAAAGGCAGTGCTACGAGGAATATATATTGCAATCCAGACCTATTTCAACAAACTAGAAAAAGCGCAAATTAAAATCCTAACAGAGAACCTAAAGGAACTAGAAGGGGAGCAGCAAGAGCACCTCAAACGCAGCAGAAGAAGAGAAATAATAAAGATCAGGGCAGAAATAAATAATATCGAATCCAAAAAACAGTTGAGCAGATCAATGAAACCAAGAGTTGTTTTTTTGAAAAAATAAACAAAACTGATAAACCTCTAGCCAGACTCCTCAAAAAAATAAGAGAGAACACCCACATAGACAAAATCATGAATGAAAATGGATCTATCACAACCAACCCCTCAGAAATACAAACAATCATCTGAGATTACTATGAAAAATTATATGCAAAGAAACTGGACAATCTAGAAGAAATGGACAAATTCCTAAACACACATGCACTACCAAAATTCAAACCAGAAGAGGTAGAAAATATGAACAGACCCATAACCAGTGAAGTAATTGAATCAGTGAATAAAAATCTCCCAATGACTAAGAGCCCAGGGCCAGACAGCTTTCTAGGGGAATTCTACCAGATATTTAAAGCAGGGTTAATACCCATTCTTCTCAAGCTATCCCAAAAAATAGAAATAGAAGGAAAACTTCTAAACTCATTCTACGAAGCCAGCATCACTTTGATTTCCAAACCAGACAGAGACCCAGCAACAACAACAACAATAAAATAGAGGCCAATATCCTTAATGAATACAGATGCAAAAATACTCAACAAGATACTAGAAAAACGAATTCAACAGCATATAAAAAGAATTAACCACCATGATCAGGTGGATTCATTCCCGGGTTACAGGGCTGGTTCAATATTCACAAATCCATCAATGTGATGCATCATGTTAACAAAAGATATGATAAAAATCAAATGATCCTGTCGATAGATGCAGAAAAACCATTTGACAAAATACAGCATCCTTTCTTAATAAAAACCCTTGAGAAAGTCAGGATAGAAGGAACTTACTTAAACATTATAAAAGCTATCTATGAAAAGCCCACAGATGATATCATCCTCAATGGGGAAAAACTCAGAGCTTTCTACCTGAGATCACGTACATGACAGGAATGTCCACTCTCACCACTGTTGTTTAACATAGTGCTGGAAGTCCTAGCATCAAATATCAGACAACAAAAGGAAATAAAAGGCATCAGAATCAGCAAAGATGAAGTCAAACTTTCACGTTTTGCAGATGACATGATACTCTACATGGAAAACCTGACCACCTCCACCAGAAGCCTACTAGAACTGATCCAGGTATTCAGCAAAGTCGCAGGGTACGAAATCAACATATAGAAATCGGTTGCATTTTTATACACCAATAATGAAGCAATAGAAATAGAAATCAAGAAACTGATCCCATTCAAATTTGTACAAAGAACCATAAAATACCTAGGAATAAACCTAACCAAAGATGTAAAATACCTGTACGATGAAAACTATAGAAAGCTTATGAAATAAATTAAAGAAGACACAAAGAAATGGAAAAACATTCCATGCTCATGGATCGGAAGAAGAAACATCGTTAAAATGTCATTATTACCCAAAGCAATCTACACTTTCAATGCAATACCAATTAAAATTGCACCAGCATTCTTCTCAAAGCTGGAACAAACTATCCTAAAATTCGTATGGAACCACAAAAAAACCTGAATAGCCAAGGTAATACTGAAGAAGAAAACCAAAACGGGAGGCATCACAATCACAGACTTACACTCCACTACAAAGCTGTCATCATCAAGACAGTATGGTACTGGCAAAAAAACAGACACATATACCAAAGAAATAGATTAGAGAG
>JAQQST010000137.1:0-17818 GCA_028646485.1 Cryptoprocta ferox | reverse complement strand
CGCCAGAGGGGACCAACACGACCCTTGTCACGTGACACGTGGAGGCCTGTGGCCTCACGGGCTGGGGCTGCGGGGAGAGGACGAGCCCGGGGAGAGCACGGGACAAGCACCCCCCGTCCAAAGCAGCCGGAGGGAAAGCGGGAAGTTGGAAACAGCCGCAGGGCCTGAACGACAAAGGGCGAAGGCAGAAAGGACAGGGTGTCAAGTCCACTAGGATTCCAGAAACAGGGGGTCACAGGGGGACACTCGGCAGCGCCTTACCTGGCAGCGCTCTGGCGGGAAGGCCGACTCCCCAGGAGCACAGCGGGCGCGGCCTCCTCGGATTTTCCGCTGCTACACGACAGCGTGGACTCTCCGGGGCGGGCTGGCACCCGGCCGCAGTCTCTGGGCGTCGGCAGCGGTGCGGGCCCGCGAACTGTCCCGGGCGCCCCCGGCACCGGCCATTGCTCGCGAAGACCCTCCCCAGAAGGTCTGCGAGGGTCCGAGCCGCAGGCCCTCAGAAGTGAGGGGTCGGGAACCACAGCCGCGTCTGACGTAAACTGAGGAGGGACGTGCCGCCTGGCAATCTGACTGCCTGGTCTGGACACTGGAAACGTGGGACTGAAGTGGAGCCGCAGACAAAGGACGGGGGCGCGACTTCGGAAGCGGGGAGAACACAGCGACACTACGGATTGGAAAGCCGCGGTCGGGCGCTCCTCCCGCGCATGCGCAATGACACCTACAGGCGCCACCACGACGCAGCCCAGCGTGCTAAGCAGCGTCATCTAGCGGAGCCGGGACACTGAGCCCCGCCCAACTCGGCCAACCCCGCTCTGCAGGAACAACACAAGCTTCCCTCCTGCGGAGTTGATGGACTCTAATGCGCTTCAGAGTTTGCCTTCGGGGGAAGAGACTGAATTTCAATCCTATCTCGATCTGGTTGCTGGGCCCAGTTATTCAATTTCCTTTCGTTTTCGTTACTTTTCCCTTGTTTGAATACAGAAAGAAATTTCTTTTCATTTGCAATTTTTAATAAAATCATTTTTATTTTTTAATTTTTTTACTTTCTTGTAAATTTTTCAAACTCTATTTTACTTCCATCATTTCAAGTTATTCTATTTCTTCATATACATTTTCTAAAATTTTCAGAAGTTCTCCTTTCTTTCCCCTTTTTTCACAAACCAATCAAGCACTTTTCAATTATCAGATCAAAACACACCTAGGATCTAGCATCACTTTTTTGATTGTGTGTGTCTTTGTTTAATATTTTAATTTCAATTTTTTCCTTTGTTACTCTAATCAACCAAATTCCTTTCAATAATCAGAACAAAATTCACCTAGGAGAGAAACTACCAAAACTGAAAGAGGAAGTAATAGAAAATTTGAACAGACCCATAACCAGTAACGACATCAAATCAGTAGTCAAAAATCTCCCAAATATCAAGGATCCAGGGCCAGATGGCTCTTCATGGGAGTTCTACCAAACATTTCAGGAAGAGTTAAAACATTGTCTCTTGAAGCTGTTCCAAACAAGAGAAATGCAGGGAAAACTTCCAAAGTCTTCCTATGAAGCCAGCATTACCTTGATTCCAAAGGCAGAGAAAGACCCCACAGAAAAGGAGAACTACAGACCAATTTCCCTGATGAACATCGATGCAAAAATTCGCAACAAGATACTAGCCAACTGCACCCAGCAGGATATTAAGAAAATTATTCACCACCACCAAGGGGGATGTATTCCTGGGATGCATGGCAGGTTCAGTGTCTGCGACACAATCAATGTGATTCAACACATTGATAAAAGAAAGGACAAGAACCACATGATCCTCTCAATAGATGCAGAGAAAACATTCGAGAAAATACACCATCGTTTCTTCATCAAAACCCTTAAGAAAGAAGGTACAGAAGGATCAAACCTCAAGATCATCAAAGGCATATATGAAAGACCCAAAGCTAATATCATCCATCTTCAATAGGGAAAAACTGAGAGCTTTCCCCCTAAAGTCAGGAACATGACAGGGATGTCCACTCTCACCACTGTTCTTCTACATAGTATTGTAAAGCTTAGACTCAGCAACCAGACAACATAAAGAAATAAAAGGCATGCAAATTGGCTGGGAGGAGTTCAAACGTACACTCTTCGCAGATGACATGTTACTCTCTATGGAAAACCCAAAAGATTCCATCAAAATCCTGCTAGAACTGATCCATGGACTCGGGAATTATAACCAATGCACAGAAATCAGTAGCATTCATATAAACCAACAATGAAGCAACACACAGAGAAATCAAGGAATCGATTCCATTTACAATTGCACCAAAAAAAAATAAAATATGTAGATATAAATCTAACCAAACAGGTGAAAAATCTATACACTGAAAGCTATAGAAAGCTCATGAAAGAAATCAAAGAAGATCCAAAGAAATAGACACATGTTCCATGCTCAGGATAGGAAGAACTAATATTGTTAACATGTCAATACTACCCAAAGCCATCTACATATTCAATGCAATTCCTATCAAAATCCTCAGCATTCTTTACAGAGTTAGAAGAAACAGTTCAAAAATGTGTATGGAACAAGAAAAGGCCCCGAATAGCCAAAGCAGTCTTGAAAAGAAAATCAAAGCAGGAGGCATTTCAATCCCAGAGTTCAAGTTGTTTTTCAAAGCCCTGATCATCAAGAAATTTATCACATGAAATCCTTATGTTAGAAAATAAAAAACGGTCTCCAATCAAGCACATTAAATTCAAAGCAATCAGAGGAAAGAGTAAAAAGAAAGAAATCGATGGAATCAAGAGTGGGGACCTTCATTTTTTGATGCACAGAATTGCTGAGTCACTGCGTTGAATGCCTGGAACTAATACAGTACTGCACGTCAACTATATTTCATTTTTAAAAAATGGAAAAACAATAGACAAAACCAGTGAATCCAAGTTGGAAAATAAATCAATGAAACTGAAAAACCTGTACACCAGGGGTCAGTACATCTTTTCTCAAAAGGCCAGGTAGTAAATGTTTTGGGCTTTTCTGGCCACATATAGTCCCTATCACATATTCTGCTTGTGTTTCCCTTCCCTTCCCTTCCCTTTTTTTTCCTTAACATTAACAAAGGGTCACAGGCTAGATGTAGCCTCCAGAAACACGGACCAAGGAAAAAGAAGAGAAAACACAGAACTCATAACTAAGAAACACTATGGACAAGCCTACACTACTTAGTTAACAGGACAAATTCTTTAAAAGACACGAACTGTCCAAATTCATCCAAGAAGAAATAAATCGCATGAACATTCCTATAGCCTAACCTTTGTGAATTCCGTCAATTGTGTAGAGGAGAAATAACACCAATTCTACACAAAATCTTCTACCTCAGAAAGGGAGGAGTCACTGCCCATCCCATGTTATGAGGCTACCATTTGCCCTGATATCCAAACCAAACAAAAGTATTACCACAATGAAAACTACAGACCAGTTTCCCTCAGGAACACAAGACACAAAAATCCTTAATAAAATTCAGCAAGAAGTCTGGTTCACCATTTGAAAGTTCATCAGTGGAATTCACCATGTTTACAAGCTCAAGGAAAAATTAGGATTGTATCTATAGATGCAGAAACAAATGTTGAGAAAATTCAATATTGATATGCGACAAAAACTCTCCACCAGCTAGGAATAGAAGGACACTTCCTCAGCCTGAAAAGGGGCATCTGCAAAAATCTACAGCTCACATCCTCACATTCCCACTGCCACTCCCTCCCCGCCCCCATCTGAACCAGCACTTCCTCGGACCTGGTGCCTTCAGAAGAACTACCTTCTACAATCTTCTGCCCCAGCTGATGAAAGGGCTGGCACCCTCTCCTCCTTCAGCACTCAACTCAGAGAAGCCTTTCTGACACTTGCCCTCCCTTGTCACACCCTGTCATACCCCACTTTAACTCATGCTCTTGTTTCTTTGTGTCCTTATTTGGTCTGTATCTTCTGCCTTGCATGTCAGCTCCAGGACGACAAGAGGCCCTATGCGTACTCACCACAGGGCCCAGCGCTGTGCCGCTTCAGCAAATGTTTGCTTATGAATGTATAACATGATCACAGCTACGACTGCAGCTTTATTTCTTCAACTAACAGGGAGATCACGACGCACTGGGAGAGAGCCCATTTCATGGGGCGACACATCCAACAATAAGGACCGGAATGTTACTGTTGCTGGGAGGAATCTCAAACGGGGTAAGTGAGGCTCAGAGAGGAATGGGAGTTATCCAAGGTCACAGGACACCAGAGGTGACATTAGAGCCAAATGTTGCTGCCACTGTATCGTCACAGCTGGAAAGCACTTCTGACCCACCAGGAGACCCATCCTCTGAGAAGCAGGCATCTGCAGGGTGCTGGCTTAGATGCCAACTGCCTGGCCTACATTTCTGCATATGTTTCCCTTGAATCCTTTCCAGGACAGAACTGCTATGGGGTACCTGCCCCAAGGGGAGCCCAGTCCCATCGGGAACACACTTCAGAGGAAATAACGGGCAGTGGCCTTCGACATCATAGCTCACTCTGGCTTGGAAACTTCTCGAGTCCAGTTTGACACATTCAGCAGGATTTAAAAGAGGTGCTCAGCAAATCTTGTTAGCACTAATGGGAGAGGGTTTATTGCTCTTTTCTCCTCACCCTGAGTGGCACAGAGGGGAACAATCACAGCTTCTCTAGAAGGTTGCTTCAGCTGCATCAACCAAGCTAGAGACCTTGAGGGGCTGCCGGCAGCCGGGCCCTGAGCACCAAGCAACTGCCTGGAGCCCATCTTGGGCCTGGAGAGCTGGACCACAGGTGTAATCTCTTTCTGGAGAGGAAGTTCACACCCCAATAAAACTTCTGATCATTAGGATCTGTTTTTAGAATACATAATCATTAAAAATTTTTTTGTTAAAGAAAGTTGTCCTAAGAAAATAATCAGACAAGTGCACTGAGATTAACGAGGAAGTTCATTTCAGGGAACAGAAAAATACTGGAAAACTTTATAGCAGTAAAATGTTGGAGGGGATTCTTGGGGGCTCCGTCGGTGAAGCGGCTGACTTCGGCTCGGTTCATGATGTAACAGCTGGTTTGTTCGAGCCCCACGTCAGGCTCTGTGCTGACAGCACAGAGCATGGAGCCTGCTTCAGATTTTGTGTCTCCTTCTCTCTCTCCCCCTTCCCTGCTCAAGCTCTGTCTCTCACTCTCTCAAAAATGAATAAATATTAAAAAAATTTAAAAAGGAATAAAATCTAAAACACTGGACATGAGCTGATGCCCACTTCGTAGGCACTGGTTTAGTGACTTGTGCTGCGTCCATGCCAGGCAACTGGCTCTTCCCGAATCTGCTGTTCTTCTTGTACCATGTTCGTCCTGTTCTCCGTCAGCCACTATAGCCACGTTTCCCTCAGCTCGAGCCTTTTCTGACGCCATTCCCCCTGCCTGAATCACTCTTCCTTCCCTTCCTTGCTTGGGTCACCACCACTGACTCCTAAAATCCCAAGCTAGTCCTCAACGCCTTGCGGGGGTCCTCCCTGCGCAGATCATATCCCCCAGTAACTCGGGCCCTCCAGGCCCCTGTAATATCCTCAAGGGCCCCTGGGTTGGGGTGATTCTCGGCTTATTTTTTTCCTTGATTGGACTGTAAGCTCCGCAAAGGTAGGAACTGATCTGTCCCATTCCCCCGTATACACCAGAGTCTAGCACAGTGCCTGGCACACAGTGGGTGCTCAATATTTGTTCAAAGGTGTTCGTATTAATGAATGACTAATAGCTACAGATCCACATTTACGGACATGGCAAGATGCCCGTGATATATATACATGCGTGGAGAGCATAGGTTAGAAAATCTCTAACTCTTGCTGACAGTTTTGTGGGAAAAACAATTTCCGTGTCTGCATATCTATAGAAGCAAAAAAAAGTCTTGGAAGCAAGAACGGTAAATCAAAATGGAGTTAGCAATCAGCGGAGGGGCTGTGACGGGATGTTTCTTTTATTTTTGCTCATCTATAGTTTCTGCTTCAATTAGCGCTGATAACTGGTAATAAGAAACGTGCATATGAGCCCCCGGGGAGTCTTGTGGAAGCCCAGGTTCTGCATCAGCAGGTCTGGGGCGGGGCTCCAGGAGACTCCCATGCTGTCACCCCAAGGACAAGTCTCTCTCTCTCTCAGATGTCCGGACCAGGCAGGGAGAGTGAAGAGTATCCTTCAGACCCTCACAGTGGCCGAGATTGGTTAAATGGAGCCGGGGTTTGGCGGGGAGCTGGCCTGCTGGTCCGTCCAGCCCAGCTCAGCTCTCCCTGTGAGGTCTAACCTCTCTGCTGCTGGGGGCAGGGCAGCCCCTCGAGGACAGCAAATGAGGGCAGGCCTGGGGCCCGGACACAGGGGACCCTCCTTCCCTCGACCCCCAGGCCTGCAGACCTGGGAGCACCTGATAGGAACTGAAGGGAACTCTGAGGCCTGGGCAGAGGAGGGTACTGGCCAGAAATGACCAGATGTAGAAGGCTGGGGAAGACCGGGTGAAGGACAAAGGGGCACAGGCGAAGCAGTATTCTCCCCACAGACAGCCCATCCGCTCCCCTGATTGACCAGTCGGCCTGCCAGCTACCACTGAGGGGATTCAACCCGCACACACATTGACCCCCTAGGACACCCCTTTTAGCCCAAACGTATCAGGCTCCTGCTCAGGCACCATCCATGGCTCCCCACTATCTATGGGAGAGGTTTCACAATTTTTTGATAAGTCTCATAGAATTTTCACAAAAACCCCATCCCCCATATCCTTCCTAAGTTAGCGTCTAGGAATTCTCGTGATTAAAGGTATACTTTTACTAATAGGAAATAGAACGTATGAAACATTGTATTGGGAAAAATAGGATGAGAATCTACCATAATTAGAATACTTTATGATATGACATCAGAAAATAGATTTTAATGAAATTAAATATATTCCTCAGGATCTGAAATTAGGTGAAATTTTTATTGAGTGGATCTTACCCCTTTTGTAATTCAAAATGGATAAAATGCGAGAAACCTCACAAAGTGTCATGTGACATGGGAAAGAATCATTTTTGCTGCCTCCTCATTGGCTGCCCTGATTTCGGGTCGTCTCCACCTGGGCCACACGTCCCCGGGTCAGGGGGTTGCTACAAGACTGGAAGAGACAGGGAGCCTGCGGTTCGAACCTGGGGATCCCAGTCATCCCGAGCCACCACCATCATCCGCGAGTCTGTGGGCCAGGAGCTCTTCACACCCAGTAAAACATGTCACGGCTGCAGCCCAAACAGGGGAGGCTGCAAACCCGGGCTGTTGCGTGTTTCTCCCTCTGCTCAGTGCTGTCCCTACGTGAGGCTCTGACCTTGGGCTCCAACTGGATCCTGTGCAGGGAAACCCATTGTCCCAGCCCAGGTTCTATCCTCCCTCTTCCTGGGACGCTCCTCTGACCACCCCAACCTGGAACCGTCCCGTCCCCAAGTTTCCGGCACTTTCCATCCCACAGAAGGTATGTACCTGTCCCTCGGTAAAGAACGCCATCTGACTCACACTCCGTTCCTCTCCGCTTCATCCCCGCTGACCCTTTGGGAAACCGCCAACAAATAACTTGAGCTAATAAATGTTTAGAGAATAAATACATGGGCAAGCAGGGCATGATAAAGGGTGCCAACGTCCCTTGGAGGTGATAACAGCAACTCAACTTTCCGGACTTTGGAACAAAATTGTGGACTTGGCAGCCAATAGTAATCTGCCTCCAACCTGGGTGTGTAAGAAATAGCCTTCAAGAATTGTCCTTAGATTTACAGCGTGAGCTTCCATCTGCCCTCCCCCACCTCCACGGGGAGGAAATGTCATTTCAGTGGTTCCTGAAAACAGCAAAATGAGTACATTTACATACATTTGAACAGGTTGCCACCACCCCCAGGCGGTCCCCTGGCCCAGTGCCCCTGGGGCCTGTGTGGTGTCGCTGGGCTGCAGCCATAGCCTGTCCCTTCTGCACTTGAAGAGGCTTCAGCTCCAAATCTATAATTTTGAATGGGGGTGAAAAGCCTCTAAGCACACACAGCAGCTTTGAGCCACTCCCTCTGTCTCTTCCTCTATCTGTGTCCATCCTGGGCATGTTGCCAGAGAAAAGCTAGTGTCATCACATCTTTGATGACGGGTGAGCAAAAAGCAGCCCCTCTCCATCTCCAAAACGGAGGGCGCCTCAGTCAGCACTGGCTGCCTGGCTGTGGCCACCCAGAAGACTGGAGGAAGTCCTGCTGGAGTGGAGTGGGAAGGAGTTCCGGGAGCGATAAGCAAAGTCTGCCAGGGCCACAGGAAGGAGGCATGGAGATACACACACAGAATTTTAGCATTAATGAAATTCAGGGAAAATCAGAAACCGGGTTGAGGCCAGGTTTCTTTAGCCCACACAAGTTGATTTCCTTTTCCTCTTTTTTATATATATTATGAGAGAGAAACAGAATGAGCAGGGGAGGGGCAAATTTTACATAGGTTCCCAGCTGTCAGTGCAGATCCCGACACAGGGCTCGAACCCAGGAACCGTGAGATCATGACGTGAGCCAAAATCAAGAGTCAGATACTTAAACAACTGAGCCACCCAGGCGCCCCTGTGTTTTCTATTTTATAAGCTTGAATTTTGTTATCACTATTTATAAAGTGGAAGGTTTTCTCCCCAACCCCCTAGGACCCTGGATTTGGGGAATCTCTAGAAAACACCAAGAAATGGCTCCACTGGCCTTTATGGCACCTGGAGCCAAATGGGTGAGGCCATCGCTCCAGGTCACAGTCCCCACCTCCAGTTCCTCGGGGGTTCACCTAACTGGCCTGTCGCAATCAGTTTTGTAAGCCCGGAGTGATTACCGATTTGCTCACGTGGCAGGCGGCAAAGGGGACTGCTGTGAAAAGACTCCAAGAGGGTACATGTGGTGGCCCCTGAGAGACCGAGTGTGGCTGTCTCGGACCACAGAGCAAGAGAGGAAGGAAGAAACTTTCACGTTTTTGAGCACCAACTATTTGCTTCCCCCACGCTGGTGGTTTTCTGTACAGGAGATCGTTAAGCCCACAGAGCAAAGCGTAAATTATAAGCCCCATTTTAGAGACAGAGAAACTGAGGCTCAGAGAGACACCGTGACTTACCCAAGGTCAAGGTCACACTCTGTACCTTGTGGCTTTGTAGGTCCTCCACTCAACGGGAGAGTCTCTTCCCCAAGCCCTGATTCTAGACTCAGACACATGACTTCTATGGTCCAATAAAATGGAGTGCAGATGAGAGTACGCCCATCCCAGTCTAGCCCTCAAGTAGCTCTATGGCGTTTCCACATGCTCTCTAATATCAAGGTTGTCATCATGAGAAGGACACGTCTTACCTGGCCTGTGGGTCCTGGAAGGAGGATGAGAGAAATGGCCACTCCCAGCTGATTCCAGTCTGGATTAGCTGACCGTGGACTAATCAGAAATAATTAGTGTTAGCTGACTTCAATCACTGAGAATGGGGTAGGGTAAGTTTGTTACACAGCAATAGCTATCTGATACATTGAGTACAAAATTAGGCATATGAATAGGTATCTTATAGTATCTCTCTTTTGGAGTGACAAGCTTTAAGACAGTCAACATTTGGGTGGAGGACAGATGATTCACACAGAAAAATATAAATGGCTGATAAATGAACAAAAAAGTTCACCTTCCGTAGTAATCCAAGATTTTGAATTAAACTTATAAAATTCAACATCACCCACCGAACCAGCAAAAATAAATATACATGGATGGCCATGTGATGTGATGTCAAGGGTAGGGGAAATAGACTCTCTCCTATCCAGCTGGGAGGTGTGAGAATCATGGAATGCTTTAGAAATCAATTTAGCAGAATCGAGGCAAACCTTTAATGGGCACACCCTTTGCCTCAGTAGCTCCAAGACTTGGTATCCCCAGTGGGAAACCCCAGCCCCTGGGCCCATGGAGCCTTATACAGGAACACCGGCTGCTGCCCTGTTCAGTACAGCAACACCCGGGGATGGGCTTTCTGTCCAGCATCAGGGGAAGGAAGGATTAAATTGAAATGAGGCTTTGTGACCGAATAATACATGGAGGAAAAACCACAAGAGCCGAATGAGACAAAGAATGACCACAGCAATGCAAACTTATAAAAACACACACAACAGGACTATTTTGTTGACCAATGCTTATAGTCAACAATAAATGTTGGGGCTCCTGAGTGGCTCAGTCAATTGAGCGTCTACTTCAGCTCAGGTCATGATCCCACGGTTTGTGGGGTCGAGCCACGCGTCATGCTCTGTGCTAATAGCTCAGAGCCTGGAGACTGTGTCGGATTCTGTGCCTCCCTCTCTCTGCCCCTTCCCCGCTCACACTGTGTCTCTGTCTCTCAAAAATGAATAAACGTAAAAAAAAAATAAAAACAACAACAACAACAACCACATTAGTGTTACTTGGTAATGACAGGATGCGAATTTATAAAGGTGGTGCTTCTGGGGGGAGGGGATGGGGGAATACAGAACATAAATGAAACTCAAGTCATATTTGTAGTATTTTGTCTGTCTATGTGTTTAAACCCCAACACCATGACCACAGCCCAAGAGCTCATGCTCGCGGTGGCCCACACTACGTGGAAGGCGTAGGGGGCTGTCTTGTCATTCTTTGTATTTGTCTATCTTCAATTTTATTCCTTGTGACTGAAACAGCGCTGCTAGGAGGGACGTGGACGCTTGCCCTTCTCCCTGTGCACATAGCCTCCCCTCTGGGAGTGGATCCCCACTGCCGGGTCCACGTGGGCAGATGCAAGGACTTGGGTGGAACAGTGAACCCTGAAGCCAGCCTGTGTGGATTCAGACTCTGGTTCTGCCGCTTCCTCATTGTGGGATGCCAGAAGGGTGGCGCAACCTCATGTGCCTCAGTTTCCCCATCAGTCAATAGCTGAGGTGAAGAAGAAGCGAACTAGAGATTGGAAAGTGTTTGGCATTTGCCTGGTAGGGGCGGGTGAATAAATGTCAGCAGCTTTGCTTGCCTGGGCTCCCCCAGGCCTCTTCCAGAGATCACACTGGCCACAGAGAGCCATGGCTGCCGATAGGAGAAAGTGGTGGCTACCTACTAGGCTGTCTTTGCTTGGCCCTGGTCACTGGGACATAGAGGTGGCTGGGGGAAAGGCTAGGACAGGGCCCTGCCCCAGGGGCCTTTGGCGTAAAATGGACTTAAGAATTTTAGCCGCCACCAGCCTCTCTCAGCCTGGCTCCTTTCCTCACTAGCTGAAAGCTCAGAGTGTTACAGAAAACTACAGCCCATGAGGGAGGAAAACCCATACTCACATAACTCTTCCTGGGGCTCTTTCTTGTATTCATTCAACAAACCATCCCCAACACATCCTTCCCTGTGTGGACCTCACCCTGAGGGACACATTGGAGGGTAAGGCTGGCGTAGGCATGGGTTTTATTTGAGTAAAGGACCCATGTCAGTGGAGCAGGGAGTCCTTCAGATCACGTTTCCATCGATCCTTGCCAGCTCCGAATGTGTGGCTGATGTCGCCCTCTCCCAAGAAGGAGGAAATAAGAACTCAGAGGAGAAGGCCCTGCAGCAGACAGCCTTCCTGTGTCCTTCATCCTTGCAGGCTCCAGCCTGAGGGCCTGGTCTGGAACCCTTCCAGCCATTTGTCAGAGCCACCCAGAAATCCCAGAATACCACGCTCTGTATCAGTCACCTACTGCTATGATAACACTGCCTAACAAACCGTCCCCAAAGTCAGTGGGTTTTCACAACTCTCATTTATTCCAAGTCATGGGTTTGCAGGCCAGTTGATCCAGGATGAGCAGATTCATTTCAGGTGCCCTTTTAGGTGTCTTTCTTCCTCCGTGGACCAGCGGCTACATGGGCTTCCTCATTATTATTTCAATGGGAGAAGCACAAGAAGGGTAAACGGACTCTTCAGGTCCCAGGCTCAGAACCGACGTCCTGTCCACCACCTCCTACCAGCCAATGCAAGTCACAGGACCATGGCCAACTACCATGGGGAGGAAATATCCTTAGCCTCTAGTGGGAGGTTCTGCAGTTACAAGCAAAAGGGTGAGCATGCAGAGAGGGCGGAGCCAAGAATGATAATGCACCTGCTTCCTGTCTGCAGCCCCATGGGGCGGTGGGCAGGAGAGATGTCAGGATGGCCACGTGGTGAAACAGGGAAGTGCTGTGACGCAGAAAGGTGCAGTGACTTCTCTCCTGCCCCAGAACGTCAGCCTACACTCCTGACCCCTGGTCTCTAAGCGTCGTGCATTCCCCACTAGCCTAGACTTTTGCCACCCATCAGGGATGTCCCAGGCCCTGGGTTCTCTTCTAGCCCGTCCATCAGACCTTGAGATGGAACATTTCCAGACCGCACAGAGAAGCAGGAAGATGCAGACACAGAGAGTTAATTTTTACCCAAACTTAGGAATTCTGGAGGAAAATAAAACCTGTATGCGATTCTAGAGTTTTGGCACTAAATGGTGCTAAAAGCCTTTTTGGCACCCTTTGGAGAGCGAAAGTTGCCTGGTGAGTTTGGGAGCGGAAAGCGGAACGCGCCGTGTGTCCCCTGGTTTTGTCAAAGCACTCACTTCTGGCAAGGGGGCCCTGCCTGTGACGGCACAGGCATTCACGGTCCTTGCGCCTGCTTTAAAACGGGGGTCGCCTCTGGGTAGAAAGAAAGCCCAGGACTGTCACCTGTTCCTGGCTCTCTCTCTAGAGCATTGAGATGGGCAAAGGGAAAAAGATGTCACCACTGAAGAGAAAACCAACTGTGCAGATACGGAGACCTTTCTCTCTGGATCTGAAAGAAGTTGAGCGTGTTGATGCACTGACCTCCCGTCAACTGTGAAGGATCTCCGTACTCAGCCGTGACCCTCCCGTTGCCTTCACCAGCCGTGGGACAGGAGGGGCTGGGAGAACCATCCCCAGCTGTAGATATGAAGGGAGCTGTCTGCTGAAGGTCCTTCCAGGAAAGAAGTCTTTAGTCCCTGGAAGGAGACAGGGAGAGATGGTCTCTCTCCTTCTCTTCTTCTTCTGGGTGTTGCCGTGTCTGGATGTGTTGTGATGCCTGGAACTCGGCAGCCATCATGCGTCACTGAGGGGGGCCTACCTGGGGGCAATACTGCCATTATTGAGGGCTGCAGACCAGGCAGGTGCTGTGCTGGACACAGGACATTGGTGAATGCTTTCTAGATCTTCTAGTGTGCCAGGTCCTGGGGACACAGTGGAACAGGCCTCAGAGAGGTCCCAGCCGGGGAGTGATCACGGGGTCTGACAAGGGAGACACAGCACAGGGAACGACGACAGAGGTCCAGGGGGACGGGGGAGCACCCTCCCTCCTGCTTACCTGCTGAGTCTCCGTCCCGCCATTCTGTAAACAGATGCTCTCCCTCCATCTGGGCGCCTCGTGGGTCCCGTGCCAAGCTTTCCGCACAACAGTGACAGTGGCATATTTGAACGCAGCCCCTTCTGTCAGCCCATGTTGTCCGCCTAGGATCCTCGTGAGGAAAGCGTCCTCCCCGTTTTCTGGTCAGGGAAACCAGGCCCAGGGCAGTGACGGCGCTTCTAGCTTTTTAGATTCATCATTAACATCTCGGTGTGGGTGGGCCAGGACAACGGCTCATGTGTCCTCAAGCTGTCACTTGTCCCCCAAGCTCTTCTGCACCCAGGCAGTCCCATGGCCCAGTGCCCTCATGGCTGGATCCACTACACAAAGCTGGGCCTTCCCCTTAGGCCTTTCTGTCCCAAAGAGACAGTCAGATCAGCCATTCCCTCCGGGGAAGGAAGGCACCCCTACTCACCAACCCGCTGCCCAATGAGAAGGCCTCTCACTTGGCATCTTGTTTGTCTTTACAGTAACTCTGACGGCACTGCTGGGCCCACTGCCCAGAGAACTCTGAAGGCCAGAGTGGAGAAGAGAGCAGAGTGGAGCACCCAGGTGGTAGAGTGTGGAATAATGGAGACATGCCCCCCCCCAAGGGCCCCAGGACTTGGGGACCACGGGGCCTTGTCCCCTGCTTCTACCAGAGGGGAAGGCGCAGGGCCTGCTGGGGAAATTGCGGTTTGCTGTTCTGAAGCAAGGGGCCGCGTCCACCCTGAGGGCGAGCCGGGCTTTAGCAGAGTTTACAAAGGAGGCCGTGAGCGGTTAGATCTGTGAGCAGCCAGGGAGGGGACAGGGAGGCTGGGACCTCATCCCAGGGGAGGCTCCTTGGGCCAAGAAGATGTTCACGGGAGGGCAGATTCATGGGAAGGTGGAGGCGGGTTGCACAAAGGTATGGGAGAGGGGGTCTGAGGCGAGGACTCAGTCATGCAGGAGCAAGTGTGTCCACAGCGGCGGTGGAGGGGCTCTGGTGGTGGCCAGATGGGGGGCACAGAGCTGGGCTACCGGGCTCGGGCGGGGCGCTGCCACTGATCAGCTGGGCCCCGGTTCGGCCATGGCAGAAGACTCACTGGAAGACGCTGGGAGTGTCCTTCGTTCTCGTCAAGGGTGGCCGTCCTGGATGGGACCTGGGCTCCACCGAGCTCCCCACCCCCCGGCCCCCGCTCCCGGTCAGCTCACCCAGGGTTGGGACATCATGGTGTGGGGGCCACGGCCACCCGTCAGTCCAGTTTCTGAGCTGCACACGTTCTGTCCCCAAAACACATCACATGTTGGCTTCCTGCAGCCAAAATGCCGGGAAACCCAGTGTGTGTTCTGGCCGCTGGACACCCAGCCCTGAGTAAGAAAGACGCTGTATGACTTGGGGGGACAGTCCTGATGCGCCTTCGGACAGCCTAACACTGTGGGCGGCCACCAGTCTATCTAGGCATCTGCTCTGCACTCGAACCTGCCTTGGGCCCTCGGGGTGAGCCTGCATGAGAACTGCGTGACAGTGGGTGGACAACAGGGCAGAGTGGGGCCGTGGAGGGTGGGCAGTGGACCACCCACGACGGGAGAAGGTAGGGGGTGAGGGGCTGGGGGGCAGGAGCGGCTGCCGGCGACCAGGGGGGCAACGTCCAGGCTGCAGAGTCAGCGAGAGGATGGGTGACACCAGGAAGGTCAGCCTGTGCGGAGAGTGGGGGTGGGGTCACAGTGATATGGGGAAGGGAAGGCTCCAGGCAGAGCGGAGGATGTAGGGGTGTGGACTCTCGGTGGTCTCCGGTGACGTGTGGGCAGCCCAGGGCATCGTCAGGCACCCGTGGGGCCCTCGGTACCCAGCGTGGGAGGGAGGTGTGGCACAGAGGGGCTGCACAACACGCCTGCTCATCAAATCACTGGAACTGGAAGGAAGCCCTGTCACCAGAGCCTGGGGCTCGTCAGGGAGGGACTCATGCAATTCAGGCAGCGATCACACCCCTCTTAAGAAATTAGATAGAGCTTTTATTAAATGAGCCACGTAGAAACGCGCCTATTTACACCCAAGTCATCAATGTGAGATCAAGTGACAGGCAAGGCACAATTCTTCCAGTCTCCAGCTTTTAGACACATAGAAAGCGTTGCCAGGCCCAAAAGGGGCTGCAGTTGGCTCACGCTTGTGGCCGAGAGTCCGCATGGACGACTTCCCATGCTCAGTGAGCCTGTGGGCCGGGCTCCAGGCTAAGCCTCCTGTTCTTCCTAAGAGCGGCCCAGGGCGGACAGGCCACGTACTGGACGCCTCGAGTGGATGTTGGAGAGAGGGCAGGGGAGAAGGCAGGCATCTTCCCGGCTGTCTTCTCCTTCCCGGCCCCTTCCTGGAGGCCAGGGGAACCCTCCTCGCTGGCCAGCGCGGGCTCCGTGGCCTACGTGGTGGTGACGCGTGGAACCCGGGGTCACACGGGAGGGCTCAGAGTCTCTGAGCTGTCGAGGAACACGACCGTGGTGCACAAGGAGGGACGGGTAACACTGGGTCTTTGTCCTTTGATGGAGCACAAGAAAAGACCCCGGTCTCTGGCTCAAGGAGGTTTTCCTAACTAAATCCTGAGGTCGCTGTGCTGGTAGAGAAGCCAGGACAGGGAGGAGGAGCCAGACCCCAAAAGCATCTCAAGGGAGCCGCGGCCGGGTCCAGGAGATACTCGTGCGCAGAGAAGACACACAGAAGCTGCCACCTATATTCACAGTAGCCCCCAAGGGGGGCGAAGAGCAGCCGGGAGGGTGGCTCAGGGGGCGCGGTGTCTGTGGGCGAGGCGGAGCCCGGGTGGGGTTGGGCCGCATCAGTGCGCACCTAGGGCCTCACTGAGGTCCCGGGCCGTACGAGCTCACTACCGACACGTCCTGGCAGGAGCCACACTCCGGAAACTGTACAGTTTCCAAGGAGGGGAACAACCCCACAGAATCTAAGACACAGTTAGAAAGTCCTTTCCCTGAGGCCACTTCAGTAACGTCCCCTAGGGACCACTGGGGGACGGAGCTGACACCTGCTCAACATCTGGAGACGGGATGGCCCGACAGGCCGTGGGGACGGAAGAGCAGATGTGCACGGGGTCCAGACAACGGGGCACAGAGGAATGCGCTAGGGTCTTAGCCTTGTAAGACTCTGAACTAAGAACAAAGCAAAAACCAAGAGGCAACAGAAGGCCCCGCACAGAAGAGGGAGCCAGAGGGCACGGTCGCAAGGATCACTCTACAGGGGCAAAATAGGCAGCGGCGTGGGCCCGGGCCAGCGGTCGGAGCCCGGTGTGCCCCAGCCGGTGTGCTCCGTGGGGGCGCGCGACATCAGGGCCTGGGGTGCGGACTAGTGGCAGGGGTACGCGGGGCTCCACAGCCTCGAGTGAGGGATGGCTCTGTGAATGGGAGGCAGTGCGTTGAAAGGTGTTGGCGACGAGACAGCAAAATCTAGGGCGGAAAGAAATGAATTGAGCCCCCCAGCAGGCGCGAGAGCTTGGCCGTCCTATTGGCCAGCCCCCCACGCAGCCCTGGGTCCGTGGAGGGAGGTCACCCAGGGAAGGGGTGATATTGGAAGTGCGGAGAGGCTTGGTGCTCTGGCCCTGACCTCGGGCAGCTGCGGGTTAAGAACGAGCGGCGGGTCTTAAGAGCACACGGACGCGTCCATGGGTCCGTGGGGTTCGCGGGGATGGGGCATGTCCATCTGGGCAGGAGCAGCCTCTTGGGCAGAGAAAGTCGCACACACAGTCTCCAGGGAACGTGGAAAGGTCTCCAGTGTTCAGGAGTTAATGCCAGCATTCGGCTGTGGCTCCTACACACAGAGGGAGGGGTGCGCTGGAAGACAGGGTTAGAAAAGCTGAGTGCCCGTGGGAAGGGTGGTTGAATACGTTTGTGGAAGGCTATGATTCCAGGTCCTGGGTGCATGTGGGGTCTGGTTCCCAGGAAAATGTATCTGGGTATACATATAAAACACACAAAACTGTGCCCTCTTCCAAAAATTTCAGACTCTTTGAAGGCTGGCCATGTCCCTCCTGGGTCAGTGGGCACCTTCCAGATTCCTCATATACGGGAGAGAACCCTCAAACGGAAGAGACATAAAGGCTGCCATGTGCAGCTGTGAAGGTTGGGCACTGCACAAGTTTCAAGGGATGCCACTCACAGAGAGAAGTGTCCCCTGGAACTGTGTAGGATCACCGGGGCCTCAGGGTCACCAGAGACATGTGGACTTTAACAGGAAAGGCCCCTGTGATTGTTGGCCGTCTGGGAGTTCCATGATCAGGACCGTCACGAATCCTCACCGCTGAGTCAGTCAGTTTGCCCAGCTTACAGCCCTCGGCAGCAGCCCCAGGAGCTGAGACCCAGCCCCAACATGCACCCCTGCAGGGACAGCTCCCACTACCAGCCCTGCACCCTCCACGGATCTGTCTGGGGAAAGCTCTCCTTGCCCAGGACCAGCAAGCAGGGCAAGGTGGCCTCGCACCCCAGCTGCCACTTCTGC
>JAQQST010000136.1:0-18117 GCA_028646485.1 Cryptoprocta ferox | reverse complement strand
CAAAATAAGTATACACCCTTTTAACTCCTCCTAATAGTGGACGTCCTGAAAAATCAGGCTATTTTTAGTTTGACATTGTCAGTTTATGATAATTATTCTGTGAA
The DNA here is from genome assembly GCA_028646485.1 of Cryptoprocta ferox. Taxonomy (NCBI): domain Eukaryota; kingdom Metazoa; phylum Chordata; class Mammalia; order Carnivora; family Eupleridae; genus Cryptoprocta; species Cryptoprocta ferox. Next base: position 18,013 of record JAQQST010000136.1, on the reverse strand, counting down.
TGATACCATTTTCCTCCAGTGTCATAGGATCAGTTACGGTCATTGTAAACATCAGTTCACTTGTAGGTGTCAAATTCTGATAAAAACCATTCTTGTTGTTGGTAAATATAGAGGAGAAAGTAGGATTTCTTAGCGCATGAAGCCTACCGTACATATAATGAATACTAAATCTAGTGTGGTTTCCAGGTGTCGTCCTAAAGGCATACTTTATAACAAATCATGAGTCTTAAACCTTTAATCCTATATTTTTCTATTATTGATTTCAAATATATTTTTCTTATTTCTTTAACAGGAGATGAGTGTTCTGAGGAAGACTCCTCAAAAAGCAGGTAGGATTTTTATGGATTATTAAAAATTACTTGTGTTGGGGCGCCGGGGTGGCTCAGTTGGTTGTGTCTGACTCTTCATTTCAGCTCAGGTTTGTGTGTTGAAGCCCCACCTTGGGATTTGCACTGTCAGCCTGCGTGGGATATTCTCTTTCTCTCTCTCACTCACTCTCCAGCTCGCATGCGTATGTGTGTGTGTGCACTCTCAAAATCTAAATAAATAAATAAATACATGAATAAACAATCAAATAATGAATTATGCGTTACCTGAGTGAAGGCAGAGAAAAGAAGCATTGGTTGAGTGTTCTACCCCGGCCTAGACAATAGATCATATGCTGAGCATTTGTTGCGTTATTTAGTCATTACATAGCTTTGCCAAGTAGCTGTGTTATGATAGCCTACTTTTTGTGAATTAGGCAACTGTGGTTCAGAGCGGTTGGTAACTCGACCATGCTTCCATCGTTATTGAGTCGTCGACCCGTGGTTTGACTGTCAGCCTGTGTAGCTTCCACATCCACTCTCTTGTTTCTCAGCAGCACTGGGATTGTAGCTACAGATCCCAGACAGATCAACTCAGAATGGTCCCTTTAGTTATGTATTGACTCTATTTTAGACTTTTCTTAAGAAAGCAGGTTAGTCCAAGCATTTGTCTGAATATATTTGACAACTATCGGTAACTCGAAGTAACTAGTGCAGTGGTAACTAGTCTCTTGTTTTTACCATCAAAGATTTTAGGGTGGATCTCAGTTAGCTATGGCCATGGTGTCACAGCTTTTACATATGGAAGACTTAATGAGGCATGTTCTTAGATGTTGTGATATCTCCTCTTCTGGAGATGAATGAGTTTTCTGTTAGTGAAGGATATCTAGGTATAGACCACGGTAAGTTAATTACATTCGGCATCTATTTAGAGGGTATTTGTATATGATTTTCTACTTCCTGACTTCCCAGTCTGGTTTTCCCATTGGGTTAGTACCCTTGCCTTGCTATGAAGCTTTTTCTTTTTTGTAGACTTTTTTCCCATGGCTTTTCTATACTATTTTTTATTTTTTTGCTTTTCTACTTTCTTTTCTGCTTTTATTGCTATCTCTTTTATTCCATTATTTTTCCACTTCTGCCAGCCTAGTACTCGCCAGTTTCCTATAGGCAAAACCAAAAGCACACAAGGATCTCAAGATTTAGGGAACTTTGGAGATGAATTAATCAAAATGCCCTCTTGTACTTCAACCTGCCTTAACATCCTTGCCAAATGGTTGTTTAAATGGAGACTTTGAAACTCCAAAGAGATTAAAGCGACTTATTTGGATATGATAAGTGATAGAAATCAGATTTAAATTCAGGTTTCTTTCTTTTTTTATTGCATAGGTGAATGTTTTACTAATAGAAAGGTGAGGAGTAGGTCTAGTGAACACAGGGAAAGAGGATAAGAATCGAATTAGCAGAGGAGACCCGGTTTCAAGAAGAACAACACTGAGTTGGATAGGAATAAGAGTTTTAGAGAAGATGTCAGAATATTGGGATTTATGACAAGTCAGATAAAGATGAAGTCCAGGAATTTAGGACCCAGGATACTGGAAGGTGTTTAGAAAGGCATATTGAAACAGAGTTCAAGAGGGTCCTGAACAGGTGTCTGCTGTTTTGTTTGTTGGCTTCATTGAAGGTACTAGCATACTTCCAATTTTCTGTCGAGAGATATTAAAATCATTTGAGCTACTGGGAAGAGTCTCTTTACAGCAAATAGGAAGGTGATATCATCTTCCACCCCAACTTGCAGAGAGTGGCTTAGATCCTCTCAAGTAATAGGCGGCTGGAGCATCTGAACGACAGAGATGTATGGCTCAAGGCAGCTGTCTTCTCACTCTGCCTCTTTTCCTAAATCTTTGATACCCTTCCCATGTACAGGTAGGGTTGGGCAGGGTTAGGAGTGGCTTGTGAAATCCGTAACAGAGCTTCATCTGGATAGCTGATAACATGTCTACGTTGAGGTGACTGTGTGGATGACTCAGACTCCATTTAGCTTGTTCTCCAGGAGCACGACATAGCTCCTACCCTTGGTCATTTGAGCCCATTCTTGTAGTAGGAGTCTGTGCCTTCATAGGCTAAAGACGTAAAGGTTGGAGAGTGTCACTGAGCCGTGCCAAAGAGTGATGTAAGAGTGGGAGCTCATAGGGAAGAAAATATTCAGGCAATGTATACAGAAATAGAGGCCCAACTACCAGGACTAGTTTTATAAGTCTCTCTCCTTGGTATCTGAATGGCCCTGAAGGATTTTAAGGTCTTGCCAGTTTACTTGGACCTAAATAAGGCAAGACCTGTGTGGGAAAAATGCTGGACATTGTAATTTTGATTTAATGTTTTAATCTCTTGGAATAGTATTTTCACTAATAACATAGAAACTTGTTCTTTAACTTTTGTATGTTTACTTAAACTGTGGTATAGTTGACACGCAATGTAATATGTGATTCAACAACTCTATATGTTACACTATGCTCACCATAAGTGTAGCTACCATCTGTTAATGTATAACACTATTACAATACCATTGACTATGCAATACCTTTTATCCATGTGATTTACTCATTCTATAACTGGAAACCTGAACTTCTCTCTCCCCTTCACCCATTTTGCCATCCCCCAATTGTCCCCCCATTCTGGTAACCATCATTTCTCTGTATTTATGGATCTGTTTCTGTTTTTTCTCTTGTTTGTTCATTTGTTCCTTTTTTTTAGATTCTACGTATCAGTGAAATCTTACAGTATTTGTCTTTCCTCTCTCTGGCTTGTTTCACTGAGCATAATACCCTGTAGGCAGATCCATGGTGCAGCAAATGACAAGATCTCATTCTGTTTTATAGCTGAGTAATATTCCAGTGTGTGTGTGTGTGTGTGTGTGTGTGTGATCTATTCACCTATTGATGGACAATTGGGTTGCTCCCATATCTTGGCTATTGTAGAAAATGCTACAGTGAAGATAGCGGTGCATATATCTTTTCAAAGTAGTATTTTCATTTTCCATGGGTGAGTACGTTCCCAGGAGTGGAATTACTGGATCATATGGTATTTCTATTTTTAATATTTTGAGGAAACTCCATACAGTTTTTCACAGTGGCTATACCAGTTTACATCCCATCACCAGTGTACAAGGGTTCTTTTTTTTCCCCATGCCCTGACCAGCACCTGTTGTTTCTTGTGTTTTGAATTTTAAACCTTCTGACAGATGTAAGGTGATAAGTCATTGTGGTAACTTTTATACATTTAATGTTCAGACGTTTCAGAGAATTCCCTGCCTGTCACACTTGGTTATGGGAATGAAGATTGGGTCTTCATTGCATATTCCACAGGTTAGGAGAGGTGATGGCAAAAGAGATCACTAAAAGTTTTTGTAAAAGAGGGACTAAATTTTGAAAGACCTGAACTCAGGAAACGCTAAAACACTGATGAAAGTAATGGAAGATGACAAAAGAAATCAAAAGACATTCCATGCTCATAGATTGGAAGAATACATATTTTTAAAATGTCTATACTACACAGAGAAATCTACAGATTGAATGTAATCCCTGTCAAAATACCAACACCATTTTTCACATAGCTAGAACAGTAATCCTGAAATTTGTACAGAACCACAAAAGACCTAGAATGGCCGAGGCATCAGTGAAAAAGAAAGTACTGAGGTATCGGAATTTCAGATTTCAAGCTATATTACAAAGCTGTAATACTCAAAAGAGGATGGTGTTGGCATAACAACCGTCACATAGATTAATGGAATAGAACAGAAAACCCAAAAATAAATCCACAGCTGTATGGTCAGGTAATCTTCAACAAACAGGAAATATCCTCGACTCTGGGTCTAAAGTTCTCTCTTGTCTTAGCAAGAGAGCGGAAGGTTGTGTGATGAAATAGGAGAGAGAGATAGCTCATATCTGGGAAAAGACAAGAGTCCCAAATAAGGGTCCCTGCCCTGTATTTATTAAGATTAGAAGGCTTACAAATGTGATGGGCATGCAGAAAGAGACAAAGAAACTGTGAAGCATCAACTTATGGGCATGAGGCAAAGGGGGAGGTTTTGAAGATATACAGTGTTGGGGGCTTGGGTCAATATAAAACAAAATCCAACAGCCAGGTAGATGGGCAGATGGTTGTTAGGCAGATAGGAGGTGTCCTGTTTGTCTTAGCCTTGGGGAGAAGACACGTAGGGGAAAGAACCTCAGGGTTAACAAGACACCTTTTCTTTTGTTAACGATTCGCCTGCAGCGCAGCGGCCTGCAGTCCAATTTACTTGTTTTGCTTACCTTGGCCCTATTCTGGGAAAGAAGCTTCTCTGCTGTCGTACTAAATTGCAGGGCACTTTTGCCCTGCATGCCTAATTGTGCTTACCTCATATCCCTTTGTATTGGGAGCCTTCGTGCCCATTCTTATCTTGGGCCTTTGCCCATCCCTCTCTATCTTTGGTGTTCAGCATCCCCCTATTCTCGGGGTGCCCTTGCACCATCCTATTTTTGGGGTGCCGATCATGTTTACCCAAAAGTGTGTAGGCATACTATGGCTTTATTTCTCTGTGCCTTTAAGCCGTTGGCATAAGCCCAGGAGATTCCTAAGTCTATTCCCCACAAGGAATGACTATCCAGTGGGGAAAAGGCAGTCTCTTCAACAAATGATGTTGGGAAAACTGGGCAGCCACATGCAAAAGAATGAAAGTGGACCAATGTCTTTCCCATACACAAAACTAAACTCGAAAGGAATTAAAGACCTAAATATGAGACCTGAGACCATAAAATTCCTTGAAGACAGCACAGGCAGCAATTTCTCTGACGTGGGCTGTAGCAACATTTTTCTCGTTATGTATGTCTCTGGAGGCAAGGGAAAATAAAGCAAAAATAAACTATAGAGACTACATCAAAACCAAAGCTTTTGCACCGTGAAGGAAACAATCAAAACTAAAAGACATCCTATGGAATAGAAGAAAATATTTGCAAATGACATCTCCAGTAAAGGGTTAGTATCCAAAAAGGTTGTATCAATCCAAAAGAATTGATACAAGTCAACCTCCTCCCCCCAACAAAAGCCCAGGTTAAAAAGGAGCAGAAGACATAAACAGACATTTTCCCAAAACAACATACAGATGGTCAACAGACACATGAAAAGATGTTCCTCAAAACTACCATGGGATGCCACCTCACACCTGTCAGAATGGCTAAAATCCAACACACAAGAAGCAATTGTTCACAAGGATGTGGAGAAAAAGGAAACTCCTCTTGGCCTGTTGGTGGAAATGCAAATGGGTACAGCACTATGGTTCCTCAAAAAGTTAAAAACAGAACTATCCTACAATCCAGTAATTGCACTGCTGGATACTAACCAAAAAATACAACAACATGAATTCAGTGGGATACATGCACCCCTTTGTTTATTGCAGCATTATTTACAATAGCCAGTGCAAGTGTCCATTGACAAATGAAAGGATAAAGGAGAAGTCATATGTATGTATATATACACACTATGGAATATTATTCAACCAAAAAGCAATGAAATCTTGCCATTTGCAGTGACATGGATGGAGCTAGAGGGTATTATGCTAAGCCTAGAGAAAGAGAAACACCATATGATTTTACTCATGTAGAATTTCAGAAACAACAAATGAGCAACGGGAAAAAAAGGGAGAGACAAATCAAGAAACAGGCGTTCTTAACTACCGAGAAGAAACAGATGGTCACGAGAGGGGAGGGGAGTGGTGGGAGGGGTGAAATAGGTGATGGGGATTAAGGAGTGCACTTGTCATGATGAGCAATGGGTGAGTATGGAATTGCTGAATCACTACATTGTACCAATTAAACTAATAGAACACTGAATGTTAATGATACTGGAATTAAAATAAAAACTTAATTAACAAAACAGGCCAAATTTTATTCATATCAAGAAACTTCATTTAGTAAACAGATAGCTGACCTTTCACTTAATTTTGTTTAATAAATGAACTTGTTTTTGTTGTATATTATTGCTCTAAAGGCTTTCCAACAAAACTGATGTTGATGATCCATGGCCTACATCAGATAGTGAAGACTACAATTTTGGTACCAAGGTAAAGCACTCTCTTGTGAAAGTAATTTTCCTGCTCTGATTTTAATATTCTCTATCATTTCCTCTTAAAATGTAACGGTAACCTGTTCATTATCATTTTATGTTTGTAATGGGAAGTTAGCAAGAAGAAACCACTTTATAGAAATATGACCAGTTCAACACTTTGTTTTGTTTTGATTTACTTTGGTAAATACTAGAGGTAGAGGCTGATAAAAGAATGGGCTGGAAATATACAATGACAGGAAAGGTATATTGGGAAAAGCTTTCCCATAATGGAGGAACTATGACATTTGGATAAGGATAAGGATTCTTACTGTGAGTTTGAAATTATACTAACATGACTTTTTATAATACTCATGCCTAAATGAAATCTTTAGTGGATCCAATGATCTACTGTAGGTGTTTTCCCTTGGGCACTTTTTATTTTGGTAGGATATCGTTTTTTCCTTTGTCTCTATCTTTTGTTCTATATGTAGACTAACATAATATTAGAAATTGTAGAAACTTAGATATTTGAATTATTGCTCAACATTTATATTACAAAGGCATTCCACTATGTTTTGAAATAATTCCATTAAGAGTATAGTTAAAATTCTGCATTAAACTGAAGAATCCATGTTTTGCTTGCAATAAGAGTCAGCTCTATAAGCAGAGGCTCTTCATAGCCATGTTGTAAAATTTCCAGTTTCAGAAATCTTTCATCTGATGGTTTTTAAAAATATCTACTCATAGTCCTTGTATCAGATTCTAAACATTAAAGTTTCCGACATGTTATATTGATTTCAATATTCATTTTAAAGCGCCTAAATCCTTATAAGCTACTGGAGGTTAGGAAACGCAATGGTGTATCTCCTGGAACACCTAGAATAACACCTTGCTTGGAAGAAGCAATTTAATGTTTTTTGAATGTAAATAAGTGAGCAGAGAAATGGAATTCTGGATAATGGAATGTGATAAGTAATGTAATATGTATAATATATCCTGATTAAGTATGTGCGTTTGAACGATATGGCTTAAACTTATATTGCCTTTTAGTGTTTAGGATGTATAAACTCAAATGAATTATACTGAGGAAATGAGGAGTTAAATAAGAAAGTAGGTTACAGTATAATTTTTAGTATCCTCCAGTTGTGAACTTAGAATCTTAGATAAAAATTCCTCAGCTTCATGTTTTAACGCCATCTGTGTCCCATTAGATACATCCTTTGAAGGTGGTATACGTGTCTCCTCAGAATTCTCATTACCAGGTTGCCGGGGTCCAGCTCCAGCAGGTCCAGGGTTCCCTGAAGGATGGACGGTGTCGGCACGAGAGAGAAGTTCTGACCTTTCCACCACTCTAACCCTGCCTATCTCTACAGGGGGTCTGCAGCACCCTACGGTGGAGTCCTAACCTTCCCGAAAACTCGAAGGAGAAAGGGAAGGGGCCTATCTTCAGGTCCCTGTTTGGGCGCCACTTGCTGGAGTCCTGCTCCAGCAGGTCCAGGTTTTCCTGAAGGATGGACGGTGTCGGTGAGAGAGAGTGAGAGAGCCTCGAGTTTCTTTCTGATCACCAGGCAGGCATCTCTGCCCTGTCTGATTCTCCAGCTTTATTTATGGTGGAAGGTACAAGGAGCAGAAAGAGCAGTAAATGATTTCTCATAGATAATTTTTACAATTTTCCAGGACATGGATTCTGCAGAAGTTACAATTCTAGTAGTAATGATTGACATAAAAAACTTAGCTACAGGCACTGATGCTATTATATGGGAAGGGCAGGTATTTTTTACAAAGCCTCAGGTCTAGCGCTACAGAAGCGACCTTTAACCAAGAGGCAAACAGCATGGTTTAGTAAAGGTCAATTTTTTTATGAGTAAGGATCATTAGGCTGTTTACAACTCTAAGAGAAAGTTTCCCAGAAAAACAGATTCCCGGGAGTCATAATGCCTGCTCTCCCGTTCCCGAAGACGACTGATACATTTTATTGCAGTAGTGACTTTTGCAATGGCGTCCAGGCCCAGAAAGTAGTCAGTTCTCAGTTAATTGCTCAGCTAGGAGGAAAATTATATGTTGCTTGCCTTAGTTGCATTAGGGTGTATCTAGTTTACTCATCTTTTCCCTGACCAGGTGTATTCAGGCCTCAGGGACAGGGCAGGGGGACAGGCCGCTCCCGACACTAATCAGCAAAGCACTCCGAGGTTTGGTGCCCAAGCAGAAATGAAAGTTTCAAGAGGGTAGATTTTGGTAGCTGTCTGGGGGCAAGAGACCGTGCAAACTTGCCGTACCCTCACCAGGAATTTTCACTCAACCGGTGAGTTCAGATAGCTCCCAACACCAGTTCTTTCTCCATATTGAAAGTTGATGTATTAGGAACGTTGCTTTTTCTGTTTTTTGTTTGTCTAGTAATAACTTATAGCTTTTAGGAGTGATGTATTAGGAACGTTGCTTTTCTGTTTTTTGTTTGTCGAGTAATAATTTATAGCTTTTAGGAGTGATACATGACCACTAATTGAACTATTTATTTTAGAGTGAAAAAATTAAATTCTTTTTAAAAAATTTTTTTATTTCTTTATTTTTTATTTTGAGAGAGGGAGACAGAGAGTGAGCGGGGGAGGGGCAGAGGGCGAGTGAGACACAGAATCCGAAGCAGGCTCCAGGCTCCGAGCTGTCAGCAGAGAACGCGACGCGGGGCTCGAACCTACGAACCGTGAGATCAAGACCTGAGCCGAAGTCGGCCGCTTAACCGACTGAGCCACCCAGGCGCCCCCTAAATTCTTTATTACAGAATTGATAAGCAGATAATGGTAGAGTGATAAAAGTCAGTATTGTTAGGTATACACTATGAATAAAAGCCTCTGTTTTATGTGTATACTATAGTATATAATTAATAAAATTTTAAAGAGACTTGTCCATAGAATATCCCTACTCATACACTGTATATTTTTTCCACATACCTTATTTTGCTCACATTTTTCCTTTTCTTCCTTGTCTTAAGCTCATGCTTGATGGTTTCGTCATGTCTTATTTTTTTTCCTTCTTTCCTCTCCCCCCATGCTTTTTTAAACTTATTTTTTATTTTTTTAATGTCTATTTATTTTTGAAAGAGAGAGAGAGACAGAGTGCAAGCGGGATAGGGACAGAGACAGAGGGAGACACAGAATCCAAAGCAGGTTCCAGACTCTAAGCTGTCAACACAGAGCCCAATGTGGGGCTCAAACCCATGTACTTCGAGCTCATGACCGAAGCTGAAGTTGCACACTTAACTGACTGAGCCACCCAGGTGCCCACCCCCCATGCTTTGGTTAGTGGTTTACCCCTAGGCTAACTTTTCCTTTCAGAAAACATTTCTTTAGTGCCTGTTCTTTTAGCACCCCTCTTTCTCTCTCTGTTGTCAGCATATTTGGTTATGGCATTCGATTGTATGGTTTTCATCCATGAATCTTTGTCCCACAAGATTTATTACTCATTTTCTCTCTCTCTTGGAAGGAGCTGCACTAAATTTTTTTGGAATGGTTTTATTTAATTTGGAGAGAGAGAGAATGAGCAAGTGCTAGTAGGGAAGGACAGAGAGAGAGGGAGAGGGAGAATCCCAAGCAGGCTCTGCGCCATCAGCACAGAGCCTGACATGGGACTTGAACCCCACTAACCGTGAGATCATGACCTGAGCGGAAATCAAAAGTCGGTCACTTAACTGACTGAGCCACCCAGACACCCCAGAAGGAGCTAAATTTAAACAGTGATTTTGTCTTTCGTGTTTTGACAAACAGAAGCAACCTAAACTGTTTGCTATTCCAACTTACCGAAATATGATACTTCTAAAACGTAAGTTTGTACATTTTCTTTTACAAGAGATAATCCCTGCCAATAGAAATCAGGCAAATATTTCAAAATGTAACAATTTAGATTTCTTAGTGTTAGTTTTTTCAATATACTTCCAATTACCGAGGGATCAATTTTTATTTTAGGTTATTTTGGTAAAGAATTTATATACTAATCAGTTACAGGTAAGGAAAGGACCGTTTGGAGACTACCTATGAAATCTCTCGTAATCCTCCCCCCATGAGAAAATGCAGACTGGTAACAGTAAATGGCAGAGCTGAGATGTGAATCTATATTTGAATGATTCTAAAGCCTGTGTTCCTTGTGTAATGGTACTCATTTGGTAATGGTGAATATTATGATCATTTTATCAAATTTGATACTTATCCTTAAAGCTATTCATTGTTTTCTAGAATGTCCCAAAACCAAAGTTAAGAGAGCTAATGATTGCTTATGAGCAACGCATGGAAAACAGTAAGCTATATGAAGACTTGTATTATTCCCTAATTCTTGTCCATTCTTATGTTATTCACTAATTTGAAATTACAGATACTTTCATGTACTCTTTACTTTGTTTTCTATTAAGCAGAAGCAAAATGTGGCACTGTGAGACCTGAGGACAATCATTCTGATTCTAAAGATGAAGATGTGGGTGAAAGTCTTTCCAAACCAGCAGTCGGAGTTGATGGCGGCTTTTCCCATCCTGCTGTTCCATCAGCTCTATCTCTTGTACAACCTTCTGTCAAGCCTTCAGCTGTCCTTGGTGTTGCAGGGGTAAGTTGTTTTGTTTTACACTTTTTTCCCCATACCATCCTTTTAACCCTCATAATGATGAAAAGAGTCTTAGGAAGAAATGGAAGTCCTCAAGATCATAATAGAAAACAGTGTAATAACAACAGAGAAAAGCACAGGACTGAGACCTGTAAAGGTTGGTGGGGTGTAAACAATTCTTAGGTATGCCATCATGGAAGCAAAGAATTAGAAGGCAATTGGAAAGAACAGCTAGATGAATGTGAAGATGAGGAGAGGGATAAAGGGGAAGATTTCATTGAAGAGGGAGGGGGGTAAGATGAATTGAAAGTATGAAGAGTTGAGATAAATTATAAAATCACAACAGCAGTAGTGGGATTAAGGGAGAGCAGATATACCCTTTATATCATAAAATATGGGAAAAGAAGGCCAGTCAGTAAAAAAAGAAAAAATGCTTGGACTCTTCCTAATGACTTACAGCTGGTTTTTGTGAAGAAGTGGCAGAAAATTTTCTCCTTCCTTTTAAGATTAATAAAGGGTGATATCACATTTAATTTAGCAAAACCTGTGTTTATAGATAATCCAAAGTAAAAACTGTTGTAGGCCTCACCAGATTTATTATGAATTTCCTATTTTTGGCTATTGTCTTTCTTGTGGTTTCTAACTTAACTTACTGTGTGGTATGATCTTGGTATATTTTAGGTCTTTTTGAGAATAAAGAGAGAAAAGAAGCATTTATTCTTTCCATTAACTGAAATTTCTGTTTATGTAAATAATGTTCTGTATGCATTAAATGAAAAAATAAATTTTAAGTTGCAACACTCCTTTTTTTTAAGTTTATTTATTTATTTTGTGAGACAGAGCAGGCAGGGTAGGGGCAGGGAGAGAGGGAAGAGAGAGAGAATCCCAAACAGGCTCTTCATTGTCAGTGCAGAGCTCGATGCAGAGCTCAAATTCACAAACTGAGAGGTGACAACCTGAGCCAAAATCAAAGTCAGATGCTTAACTGACTAAGCCACCCAGGTGCCACTTAAGCTGCAAAACTCTTGAAGAAACAAATATAAACAAATTTTTCTGCGTTCTGATTTATCTTTTTAATTTTAATTTGAATTTTTTAATGCTTATTTATTCATTTTGAGAGAGAGAGAGAGAGAGAGGCAGAGAGAGAGGGTTGTGCTCTCAGTGTAGAGCCTGACACAGAGCTTGAGTAGTCTGAGCCAAAATCAAGTTGGACGCTTAATCAGCTGAGCCCCTTAGGTCCCCCTTCTTTTTTAGTAAGTATCTGCATATAATAGACACATAACACATATACCAAATGAATGAACTCAAAATTTACAAGTTTTCTAATATGAACTATTTGTCATGATAAAATCATAAGGCAGGATAGGTTGCCAAGGGAACGTATACAATTATTTCTAGATGATTTTTACTTATTTGAATATCTCCAACAATAGCTACATTAAAAACGACATCTATTGGTTGCTGAGAGAAATGGAGCATGAGGGAGAACAGAGAATCTGAAGCAGGCTCTAGGCTCTGAGCTGTCAGCACGAACTCATGAACCAAGAGATCATGACCTGAACTGAAGTCGGATGCTTAGCCGACTGAGCCACCCAGGCACTCCAAGATAACATTTTGTATTATTCTCAGAAAACTTTAGTATTCATAGTTGTCCAATTTAGCATGTAAATTCTTACATATCTAAAACTCAGAAATACAGGTGAGTTGATTTTTTTTAGTCCCTTTCTTCATTACTCATGAGAATTTCGAGTCCTGATGATCATAATTGTATTAGTTCCTTAATAATAGATTCTTTCTCAAGTCCTTAACTACCGTCCTATATGGTGTAGATAGGAAATTAGAGCTATTCCTGTACTTTTCTCAGTGGAATAAGAAAACTATGTGAACTTTAAAACCGAGTTTTATATTTTTCTTATACATCATGAAAGTACCTAAAAATGGCTCATCATTCTATATTCCTGCATTTCTCTTCTATAATGTAAATCTTGTCTATTAAGATTTTTATTTATTTGTTTTATTATTATCGTTTTAATGTTTATTTTTGAGAGAGAGTGAGAGAGAATATGAATCTGAAGCCAACTCCATGCGTAGTGTGGAGCCTGATGCAGGGCTTGATCCCACGACTTTGGGATCATGACAGGAGCTGAAACCCAAGAGTTGGCCACTCAACTGACTGAGCCACCCAGGCACCCCAAGATTAATTTTTGAAAAGGAGTATTCTTAGTAAATCTTGAATTGATGCTTGACGGTTCAATCTTTTTGTCAATCTTAATGCCATTCATTACAGAAGTGAATATTTGTCTCTACGAGTAAAATATATTTTACATCCTTTAAAGTAATGTTGAAGAATAGACTTGAAATATTGAATCCCATGTTTTTCGCCTGCTTTTGTTACTGTTTTTTATTTTATTTTTCAAAAATATGTTTAATGTTTTTTTTATTTTTGAGAGAGAGAATGTGAGCAAGAAGGGGAGGGGTAGAGAAAGGGGGACAGAAGATCCAAAGTAGGCTCTGTGCTGACAGCAGCGAGCCTGATGCGGGGTGTGAACTCAGGAACCGAGAGAACATGACCTGAGCTAAAGTCGGAGGCTTAACTGACTGAGCTACCCTGGCACCCCTCCCTTGCTTTTATTATTATTATTATTTACCTATTATTTACTTCAATTTGTTTACAATTTATTGTCAACTTAGGTAATATTCAGTGTATATACAGTGTAGTCTTGGCTTCAGGAGTAGATTCCCATGATTCATCGCTTACATATAACCCCAGTGCTCATTCCAACAGTGCCCTCCTCAATGCCCATCATCCATTTTCCCCACCCCCATCAACCCTCAGTTTGTTCTCTGTATTTAGGAGTCTCTTATGGTTTGCCTCCCTCTGTATTTGTAACTATTTTTTTCTTTCCCTTCCCCCATGGTCTTCTCAAATTCCACATATGAGTGAAAGCATACGATAGCTTTCTCTTGACTGACTTATTTCACTTAGCGTAATAATACCTTCCAGTTCCATCCACATTGTTGCGAATGGCAAGATTTCATTCTTTTTCATTGCGAAGTAGTATTGCATCGTATACATAAACCACATCTTCTTGACCATCTTCCGTTCGTCAGGACATTTGGGCTCTTTCCATAATTCGGTTGTTGTTGATAGAACTGCGGTAAACGTTGGGATACATGTGCCCCTACAAATCAGCACTCCTGTATCCTTTGGATAAATTCCTAATAGTGCTATTGCTGGGTTGTAGGGTAATTCTATGTGTAATTTTTTGAGGAACCTCCACACTGTTTTCCAGAGGAGTTGCACCAGTTTACATGCCCACCAACAGTGCAATAGGGTTCCCGTTTCTCCGTATCCTCGCCAACATCTGTTATTTCCTGAGTTGTTAATATTAGCCACTCTAACTGGTTGAGGTGGTATCTCAGTGGGGTTTTGATTTGTTATTCCCTGATGATGAGCGCCATTGAGCATCTTTTGATGTGTCTGCTGGCCACCTGGATGTCTTCTTTGGAAAAGTGTCTATTAATGTCTTCTGCCCATGTCTTCACTTCTTTCTTTTCGAGTGTTGTGTTTGGTAAGTTCCTTATAGATTTTTCATACTAGCCCATTATCTGATATGTCATTTGCAAATATCTTCTTCCATTCCGTCAGTTGTGTCTTAGTTTGTTGATTGTTTCCTTTGCTGTGTGGAAGCTTTTTATCTTGATGAGGTCCCGGTTCATTTTTCCTTTTATTTCCCTTGCCTTCGGAGACTTGTCAAGTAAGAAATTGCTGCAGCTGAGGTCAGAGAAGTGGTTGCCTGTTTTCTCCTCAAGGAATTTGCTGGTTTCCTGTCTACGAACGGGGTCTTTCATTCATTTGAATTTAGTTTTGTGTATGGTGTAAGGAAGTGGTCCAGTTTCATTCTTCTGCATGGTGCTGTCCAGTTCTCCCAGCCCTAGTCACTGAAGAGACTGTCTTTTTTCCTGTTTTGTTGAAGATTATTTGTCCATCAATGTGTGGGTCCATTTCTGGGTTCACTATTGCATTCCATTGGTCTATGTGTTTGATTTCAGCCAGTACCATGCGTTTTGATTATTACAGCTTTGTGTAGTATAGGTGAAAGTCCAGGATTGTGATGCCTCCTGCTTTGGTTTTCTTTTTGCACATGACTTTGGTTATTCTGGGTCTTTTGTGGTTCTATACAGATTTGAAGATTGTTTGTTCTAGCTCAGCGAGGAGTGCTGGTGCTAGTTGGATTGGGATTGCATTGAATGTGTAGATTGCTTTCGGTAGTATGGACATTTTAACGATACTTGTGCTTGCAATCCATGTGCATGGAACATATTTCTATTTCTTTGTGTCTTCTTCAGTTTCTTTAAAAGCTTTCTATCGTTTTCAGCGTGCAGATCTTTATCTCTTTGATTAAGCTTATTGCTAGGTAGTTTATGGCTTGCTGCAATGGTAAATGGGATCGATTCCATGATATCTCTTTCTGTTGCTTCATTATTGGCGTGTTTCCGTACACTGATTTGCAGCCTGTGACTTTACTGAATTCATGGATCAGTTCTGGCAGTTTTTTGGTGGAGTCTTTCAGGTTTTCCAGGTAGAGTATCATGCCACCTGCAAAGAGTGAAAGTTGGACTTCTTTGCCAATTTGGATGCCTTTTATTTCATTTTGTTGTGCGATTGCTGAGGCTAGGACTTCCAAAACTATGTTAAACAACAGTGGTGAGAGTAGAAACTCTTCGTGTTCCTGATCTCAGGGGGAAAGTTCTCAGTGTTTTCCCATTGAGGATGATATTAGCTGTGGGCCATTCATATGTGACTCTTATGATTTTAAGGTCTATTCCTTCTATCCCGACGTTGTTGATGGTTTTATTAAGAACGGGTGCTGTATTTTACCAGATGCTTTTTCTGCCTCTCTTGACAGGGTCATTTGGTTCTCATGCTTACTTCTGTTAATGTGATGTATCATGTTGATTGACTTGTGAAAGTTGAACCAGCCCTGCAGCCCAGGAATGAATCCCACTTCATCACAGTGAACACATCTTGAGTATACTGTTGAATTTCATTTGATAGGATCTTGTTGAGGGGTTTTGCATCGATGTTCATCAGGGATATTGACCTGTAATTGTCCTTTTTAGTGGGGTCTCTGTGTGGATTGGGAGTCGAAGTAATGCTGGTTTCATAGAATGCTTCAAGAAGCTTTCCTTCCATTTCTATTGTTTGGGACAGCTTGAGAAGGATAGGTCTTAACTCTGCTTTAAAGGTCTGGTAGGATGCCCCATCTGGCCATCTGGCCTAGGACTTTTATTTGTTGGGAGATTTTTGATACCTGATTGAGTTTCTTCGCTGCTTATGGGTCTGTTCAAAGTTTCTATTTCTTCCCGTTTGGGTTTTGGCACTGTGTAGGTGTCTAGGAATTTGTTGATTTCTTCCAGGTTGTCCAGTTTGTGGGCATATAGTTTTCATAGTATTCTCTAATGATTGATTGTATTTCTTTGGTGTTGGTTGTGATCTCTCCTCTTTCATTTGCGATTTTTACCTATTTGGGCCTCTCTTTTTTCTTTTTGAGAAGTCTGACTAGGGGTTTATCAATTTTGTTTATTTAAAAAAAGTGCCTCTTAAATTCATTGATCGGTTCTACCTTTTTTTGGATTCTATATTACTGATTTCTGTACTAATCTTTATTATTTCTCTTCTTCTGCTGACTTTGGGGTTTCTTTGCTGCTGTGTTTCTAGTCCCTTTAGGAGTGAAGTTATTTTCTGTATTTGAGACCATTTTTGCTTCTTGAGATAGGCCTGGATTGCAATGTAGTTTCCTCTTTGGGCTGCCTTTGCTGCATCCCAAAGGGGTTGGACTGTCGTGTTTTCATTTTCCTTTGCTTCCATATGCTTTTTAATTTCTTCCTTAATTGCCTGGTTGACCCATTCATTCTTCAGTAGAATGTTCTTTAACCTCCATGTATTTGGAGGCTTTCCAAATTCTCTTTTGTGGTTGATTTCAACTTTCATAGCATCGTGATCTGAGTATGCATGGTGTGATCTCAATCCTTATCTATTTGTTGAGGGCAGTTTTGAGACCCAGTATGTGATCTGCTTTGCAGAATGTTCTATGTGTGCATTCTACTGCTTTTGGATGAAAAGATCTGAATCTATCCATTAGGTCCAATATATATATCTGAATATGTCTCTTCCAATGACACATTGGCATCATTGTTCCTTATTGATTTTCTGTCTTGATGATCTGTGTATTGCTGTAAGGGGAGCAATAAGGTCCTCTACACTCACGTGATTGGTAACTATACATTTATTCATGTTTGTGGTGAATTGATTCATAATTTTTCACATATTTGGGTTCTCTCTCATTAGAGGCATCAACATTTACAATAGTTAGCTCTTCTTGATGGGTAGACCCCTTAATTATGATGTAATGCCCTTTTTACTCTGTTGCTACAGTGTTTGGTTTCAAATCTACTTTGTCTGATGTAGGTATGGCTACTACAGCTTTCCTTTGACTTCCACTAGCATGATAGATGGTTCTCCAAACTTTCACTTTCAATCTGCTGGTGCCCTCAAGTATAAAAAGAATCTCTTGGGGCACCTGGGTGGCTGAGTCAGTGAAGCATCCGACTTTGACTCAAGCGGTGATCTCGCAGTTTGTGGGTTCGAGCCCCACATCGGGCTCTGTGCTGAAAGCTCAGACACTGGAGCCTGCTTTGGATTCTGTGTCCCCCTTTCTCTCTACCCTTCCCCCACTCATGCTCTGTTTCTCTCTGTCTCAATCATAAATAAAAACATAAAAAATAAATTTATTTTTTTAACTTTATACTTTCTTCTTAGGTTGGTTTCCATATAACACCCAGTGCTCTTCCCCACAAGTGACCTCCACCATAACCATCACCCCCCTTTACCTTTCCCCCTTCCCCTTCCGCCCTCAGTTTGTTTTCAGTATTCAAGAGTCTCTCGTGTTTTGTCTCCCTCCCTCTCCCTAACTCTTTTTCCTCCTTCCCCCCCCCCCATGGTCCTCTGTTGGGTTTCTCCTGTTAGACCTATGAGTGCAAAC
>JAQQST010000135.1:0-19767 GCA_028646485.1 Cryptoprocta ferox | reverse complement strand
GTTTAAAAATTTGAGAAAACGAATATGATGAAATAGAATAACTTGAAATGATGGAAGTAAAATAGAATTTGAAAAATTTACGCAAAAGTAAAAAAAATAGTCAAAAAATATAAAGGAAAATATTTTTAATAAAAATTGAAAATAAAAATAATTTTTATTATATGTATTCAAGTAGAAAAGAAATGAAAAAGAAAGGGAACAAAAAGAAAAAAATTGAGTAGATGGGCCAGTGGACAGACTGAAATACGATTGATACTACATCATTTTCCCCTAGAAGTCAAACTATGAAGCACTTTATTGTCCATAAATTAAGCAGGCCGAGAGATTTGTGGTGTTCCTGAAGAGAGAGGTTGGCTCAGTTGGGCGGGGCTTAGTGTAACAGCTCTGTTCTCCAATAGATGGCACTGCTTAGCTTACTGCTGTGGATTGTTGTGGTGCCTGTAGGTGTGTATGCGCATGCACAGGTGGGGTGAAAAGTGTGTCACCCAAGTATCCAGGCTAGTATCAGAACTCTGTGCTCTCCTCTACCAGGAATTACTCATCGGTACTTTGTCTTTGGTTTCAGTCCACTCCCCACTTTTGCACTGTGTGTAACCACACCGCCAGATTTCCAGGCAGCGCCTCACTCCTGAGTTTTATCTGAAATGTGGCTATATTTCCCGACCTCTCACTTCTGAGGGACTGAGGCTTTGACCCGCTCAGATCCTCTGGGGGAGGGCCTCACCAAGCAATGGCTGGGTGCCGGTCACACCCAGGAATGCTAGCGAGACCTTGCTGCTGCCAATGTCCAGAGACTTGCGGCTGGGTGCCAGCCTGCCCCAGAAAAATTTCATACGATCTTGTAGCAGCAGCATTTCTGGGATTATGGAAAATCTCGAGTGGCCTAAGGACCTCCCGGACCCACTCTGCTCCTGGGAATTTGCCCTTACGACCAGAGCACCACTAGGTATTTGAGCTGTGAAGTTTCAGCTCTGCGCTTCCCCTGTTTATAGTCTTAATGGAATTTAAACCCTCTCCTTTCTCCTTTCTCCCTTTTTAGTTCAGTCCCTTTGGCTGTTTCCACCTTTTTTCCACTTTCTCTCCAGCTGCTTTTTTTTGGGGGGGCGGTGCTTTTCCTATACTCTCTCCCCGTCTCCGTCCTCTCTCTGCAAGCATTAACAGCTCCCTGCCCTCTGTGTTTCCTTTCTCCCCCAGTTACCCTCTCGGCGCTGTGTACCTGCTAAGTTCTGTGGTTCAGGTTGGGCAAATTTTTGTGTTAATCCTCAAATCAGTTTTCTAGGTATGGAGGATGGTTTAGTGTTAATCTGGCTGTATTGCATGTATGTGAGACAGAGAAAAGACTTCCCTGCTGTTCCACCATCTTGGCTCCTCCTCTTAATAAGTATTTATATCCATAAAATAAGGCAGTATTTTGTCCCTTTTAGTGTAGTGGTGTTCACCTGTTTAGGAATTTTACCATCATCTTACTTCAAGCGTTTAGTATTTTCCCCAGTTCCTTTCTGGTGCTCACTTTCCCCACCCCTCTTGTCCCCTGTCCCTGTTCCTTGCCCCTTCAGCTTTGTGTCTCAGACCTGACTCATGCTTGGGCCCTCTCCAGTCCATCTTCTCCTACCACCTTGTCTCAGTCCCCCATTTCAGACTAAACTCTTGATTCTGCTCTCTTGATCACAGTAGGACTTGTGTAATAGAAGACATGCTCTGCGGGACCCCTGCTGGCTGGGACCACCTACCTTCTGCTCCATGGGAGGGAATTAGGGTATGCATCTCATGTTCCGAGTGGTTCCCACCTGAGTGGCTACACACCATGTGTCAGGGAGTAGGGTGTGGTGGGATAGGAAGGGGCACTTGAGCTGGCAGACCTATCCCACGTGTGCCCACATTACTATTCCTCCTCCTTACCAGTCCCCGTTCTCATCACGTGGTCTGACTACCCAGTTTCTGGCCTCAGAATAAAGCGTTCCAATTATGCAGAGCTCATGGTTCTTGGTGGCACTGCCACAGTGGTGTGCTTTTCACATGGGACTAGGGGTTGGGTTCCTTCTTGCTAAAGCTCTGTGGAATGGAGTAGCACTGCTGGTGCCCTTCCCAGATTCCCTTGTATTGAGACCCCCAGCCTCTGCCTCATGCCCCAGCTGTGTGCTTCCTTCTTACAGGCCTTAGCCAGCTTCCTTCAGAGAAGGAAGTCTGTCTTTGGGCACTGAATGGCTTTGCCCAGAAGCTCTGACAGCACAGGAGTCTAGGAGCTAACATAGCCCAGGGCAGCCACAGGGAGGGACTGAGGGCAGGAAAGGAAAGCCCAGCTCCCTCCCCTGCCTCTAGGAGGTATTCTCCCAGGAATGAGGGACTCCCCAGAGAATGAGGCTGAGGCTGGGACTGTGCAGAATCCCTCCCTCTCTTGTTCCCCATTCTCTGACTATTCTCTCCTGGGAACACTTTTAAAATAGGTTACTTGCAAGGGTGCCTTGGTGGCTCAGTCGGTTGAGTGTCTGACTTCAGCTCAGGTCATGATCTCATGGTTCATGAGTTTGAGCCCCACATCGGGCTCTGTGCTGACAGCTCAGAGCCTTGAGTCTGCTTTGGATTCTGTGTCTCCCTCTCTCTCTGCCTCTCCCCTGCTCACACTGTGTCTCTCTCCCTCTCTTTCTCAAAAATAAACATTTAAATTTTTTTTAAAAAACAGTAAAATAAAATAGGTTGCTTGCACAAGAATCTTCATTCCAAGGTCTGTTTCTGGAAATAAACTGCAAACAGGGGATGCCACAGGCTTCTGGAGAGCCCTGAGAAAGCTCTGCCTTGGGAGGCAACCTGTGGCCAATTGTAGCTTCCTGCTGCTTTTAGAAGCAGGGTGGTGACCTGACATTCCACCAAATCCCATCTTCCTGGGACATGTTCTGTGTTAGTGTCCTAGGTTCAGAGCACACAGTGCTGGGAAGGATATCTGAGCTTACATTTGGGTGTCAAAACCAACCCTGTACAAAGAACATCATGTAGGAAACTTGCCCAGCTTGCCTTTCTGCATACCCCCACAGTTCTCTCCTCCACATTGCTGATCCTGGTGGTGGTAGGAGATGTTTTCCACCTCCCTGGAGCTCAGGGAGGCAGCCAGTGGCTGCCTTAACCTCCTGGTTAAGGCTATGATGGACTGTAGAATTTTATGCATACTATGGACCAAGCCCTAGCCATTTAGTCCTGCTTTTCCTGACAAACTTTGGACTTGAGCCTGACCCCGTCAATGACTGCTCTTGGGGAACTGGTTACTCACAGACCTTGGCAATACAGGGGTTCACTGGGGTGACCTAACACATAGAGAGCTGTCCATTAGCCACTGTCAGCTATTCCCGGTCCTCATTTTCTTCTGGCTGGGGACCTTGTTCCTGTTATTATATGATAGTCGCACCCTGTACTTACTTTAGAATCCCTGCTAGCCTGGTCCACAGCCACCATGGGTCCTGGCTATGCCCACCTGCTTGTTCCTAGAACCCCAAACATGTGTGTTGCTTCTTGGAGATGCGTCCAGATGGGGATGGTGGAGCAGACCCCACCTTAGGAGCTGGGCATCTCTGCTGCCCTGGACCCTGCCTGGGCCTACTTGGCTGGAAGTACTCCCCCACAAGCCTCAGAAGGAGGCAGGCCCCTCCTGGGTACATACAATCTTATTGGTGGAAGTGCCCTCACTGTTCTTTAGGAAGCAAAGGGAGAAGCTTTGGCAATATCTAGATTTCTGGGGCTTCAGTGTGATCCCATCCAGGACTTCTGCTCTCTTGGGTTCTAAATGTGGGAGCCTGAGTCTTCACAAATATGGACCTTCAGGATGCCTCTAGACTCATTCACATCAAGTCCTGGTCCAGCTAAATCAGACCCAGAAACTCAGGTCCGAGACTGGATAGTAGATGATATTTCAGGTTTTGTGAGTCCCTTCTTCTTTGTTGCTGGTGTTTTTGCAACAACCTTTTTAAAATAGAAAAACCCTCTTAGCTCCCATGCATACCAAATGAATATGAATTTGTCCCAGGGGCCATGGTTTTCCAGCTTCTGTGACCCCCTAGACCAACAACTGAGTAGGGAGAGAGAAGGGCAGGGCACTGAGGATGAAAGAGGGTAGGTGTTTTGCACTGAAAAGTAAACCTCCTAGAAGAAAGCTGGTCATCAGATTTCACAAGTATAAACTCTGATTTCTTCAAGCCAAAAAAAAAAAAAAAAAGATACCTAGAAAGATTTAAGAGTTCACATTCCCATGCATTGCCTTCCTTTCCCCATCATTAAAAAAAAAAGTTTATGTTTTTTATTTTATTTTGAGAGACAGAGACAGAGAGTGAGCGGGGGCAGGGGCAGAGAGAGAGAGGGGGACACAGAATCAAAAGCAGGCTCCTGGCTCTGAGTTGTCAGCACAGAGCCTGATGCAGGGCTCGAACCCATGGACTGTGAGATCATGACCTGAGCCAAAGTCAGATGCTTAACCGATTGAGCCACCCAGGCACCCCTCTCCATCATTTTTTAAAGTTTATTTATTTGCTTATTTTGAGAGAGAGAGAGAGAGAACAGGGGAAGGGGAGAAAGAGAGAGAGAGAGAGAGAGAGAGAGAGAGAGAGAGAGAATCCCAAGCAGGATCTGCACTGTCAGTGTAGGGCTTGAACCATGAACTATGAGATCCTGACCTAAGCTGATATCAAGAGTCAGATGCTTAACTGACTGAGCCACCCAGGTGCCCCCCTCCATCATTTGTTATTATCATTTCACATATTTGAATTCAGAATATTCCAGCTTATATAGACTAAGTTAATCGCAGATGGATGTTTTGAAGTTCCATTACCAGCAAACCCCACACAGGTTTATTAGGATTGAGACGGGGAAGGGACAGAGGAGGCAATGGGCTTGGGCACGTTGGGATGGGGAACCCATAGAATACCAAAGAGCAAAAGAAGGGCCCAGGAGCCTGGGACAACAGATGGCTTGGAAAGACGGAGGTACCAGGCAGGCTACAGTACTTCGGGAAAGGGGAGTTTCTGCCCGGGCTACCCCTCCCCTCCACTCACAGACTTTTCCATGACAAAGACACTCTGATCCCAGGGTCCTACTAGGGAAAAACTGACTTTCTAAGCATATTTCCACTAAGCCTTTTTGTTTTTAATTTTTTTAAACATGCCAGTTAGGATGGTTTTGGAATTTGTTAGATAATCAGAAAGGATCCCCGAAACCCCAAGTTGTGATGACACTGTTCCCAGTGACCAGAGGAACCAAGCTGCAGCCTGGAGGAGGCACAGGCAATATGTTCCAGCTCCAGGAGTGTGCTGGGGAAAGGGGGCTGGCCAGGGTGCAGGGACGTGAGTCCACCCAGCTTTGCTGGGTCCTGCCTGTTGATTCTTAGTCATCTCATCCCCAGTGAAGTTTTTGGGAAGTGTGACCTGATTCTTTAACTTATTCTGGTTTCAGGATTCCAAGCTCAGTTCCATTTCCCATTACTCTGTTTTTCTTTCTTTCTAAGTGCATGGCTCCAAATCCCTTAACCATGAATATTTACAATATCATCTTGCACGACCATAGTATATACAGGAATGTGTGTGTGTGTGTGTGTGTGTGTGTGTGTGTGTGTAAATATGTAATATGTGATTAGAATAAAAGTTCTTTTAAATGTGTCTATCATAACTGAGGATATTAGATTGCCCTGGATACATGGATAGTAACCTTCTCCATCATCATTATTTTATAGGGCTGTGGCTAAAGACTTAAAATTGAATGAACCCTGGGGCACCTGAATGGCTCAGTCAGTTAAGCCTCAGACTCTTGATTTCAGATGTGGTTCATGAGCTAGAGACCCACTTTGGGCTCTGCTGATAGCATGGAACCAGCTTGGGATTATCTCTCTCCCTCTCTTTCTACCCTCCCTGCCCCCTCTCAAAATAACTAACTAGGTAACTAACTAACTAAAACTGAATGACACCACTACTTCTTCTCAGTACTCCAAGTATGGTTCTAAAGGGTATACCAGAACTTTGTAAGAGAGAAATCCATGAATACTCTCTGCAACTGAAACTGATGGAGAATATAATAATGGAATTTATTTTTATAATAAATGTAAAAAGAATCTTACAATTCATAAAAGAAATGCACATTTCCCCAAGTTTTGAACTCCAGATGCATTGTGGATATTCCTTTTATTTGCCCAGGTCATACTGTGAACAGAAAGGGAGTTGTTAGGTGCTTGCTATCTACATTTTTAGGTAGCTCTTAGAATGTGAGTTGGGAATGTGGTGTGGGTGTTCACTGAAAAAAAAAAAAACGTATTTACTATTCAATCACACTGGTTCACTTCACCATGTATTTCCTCAGAGCCAGCTTGGCACTGCGCAAATACTCTACTGGATTACTTGTCATGTGGTTAATGATTTTCATGCTTAGAAAGTATGATGATGAAAGAATGCAAACAGGACTTCTTTTGTTCCTTCATGGAGTTGATAATATTCTGTATATTATGATTTAGTGGCACAGAAATGCACTACTCCCATAAACTGCCTTCCTGACATTCTTTTAAAATAATACATTGATCTTTTCACTTCTTGTGTAAATGACACTAGACACTTTCTTGAGACAAGTTTTAGTTGAAAAAAAAGAAACAGAACATTATTACGTGTGTAGCTGAATAATTTATCAATATTGACCATTTTGCTAAGAGACTCTTTTTAAGAAACATGAAAGATGATCCTTCTAGAGATGTGATATTCAAGATTTTCTTAAAGTGCATGTTGTGCTGGTATTTTATTTTCTTTGAGGGACAGGGGCTAATCTGAGGATTTTTCCCCCTTCCTCTCTAAAAAGCCTATCTGAAATATAGATTGTTTTCTGCCTTCCTACCTTGTGTTGGCCTCAGAAGTGAACTGTTTCTGTTTCTGTTTCTTGTGCTGCTCATCACTCATTCCTTTCTGGTTTTTCTCCATGTCCAGCTTGAGACCGCCTAAGTCAGGCACAGCTCACTGGTTTCCATTCATTTTACCTTCTGCACCTCATAACCTAATGCTTCCAAGAGCTTGGCCATCCTCTGTGTCTCAATGTTGATGGTTAAGGATAAAACCTGATTTCCCTTTCACATTCTCCATAGTGTCACTTTCTCCTTCTCTGCTCCTCGTTCACTTTCTCTTATGCTGAAGTTTCTACTCTTATTTATTTCTCCCTTTTCATGAATTTTGCATCTGGGCAGCCAGGCTATTGTGAAATAGTGATGGGGTTATATCACGGGTTTGCAGGTGAGTACACCATCATGTGGTAGGTGTCTATGTGAATGATCATGTAATTTAATTTTAAATTTCTACTCAGGATTTGGTTGCATTTGGATGAAGTATATCACAGTGGCATAGAATCTACTGATAGTGAAGGAAAGCCCAGGATTAGAGGAAATTTTAAGTGTTCTTGATTATGAGGCTCAAATGTCTATAATCTAGGAAGGAGGTCCTTGACTGACAGACTCCCCTGTTGCCCTCAGATCTCTGTGCGGAAGGTCAGGGTGCTCCCTGCCATCTTCTTCTGGTAGTCCTTGTCAAATTCTTCATTCTGGGCCACAGTGAAATAGCTCTTCCAGTCCCCAGGCATCCCTAAAAGAGGGCAAAGTCTCAGTGATTGCCATACAAGAGTACAGGGTGGAGTGAGCACACACCCTTGGAGCCAGCACAAGAATGGGAAGAAAAGGAAGTTTGCCTCTGAAAAATTACGTAGTGTCACTGACAAGAATGCCTAATGGGGTAAGAAACATTACTGGAAAATCTAAGCAGATCATGGGGACCACAGAATCCGATTTGGCATCTGAGAATATGAGTCTTACGTACCTTTCCTCATAAAAGGGGAGATAGAGTGGTCCAGGAAGTTGGTAGGTAAAGTGGTGTAGTTGGCCATTGGGTTGTGCTTCATTACATCGAAGGAGGTATGATAGATGATTTTATTCAGAATTTCCTCTGGTATTTCTTTCTCCAGGAACTTCAAAATCTTCTGAATTTCCCTCTTTGGGTCCTGTGTGTAAAATAGTTGTACAAAGCAAATAGTCTTGAGTTTTCCATTAGGGATGACATTCTGAGTGGACAAACAGTGTTTGGGGAGGAATAAGTTAAGGGATCAGTTCCAATATATTCAATAAACATCCCTCAGGTGATTACTATGTGCAAGCATGCTGCCAAGACACAAAGATGAGAGCTGTTCCTGCCCTCAGGAGGCTTTCCCTGCAATAGGGAGACGAATGTAGACATAACTAACCATAAGACCTGGCCCAGAAAACATGTTGTATACCCACACACACACACACACACACAGAGAGAGAGAGAGAGAGAGAGAGAGAGAGATATGAGATGAGATTTATTTAAAGCAGCAATTATGTCTCCTGGTAGAGATCAGGAAAGGTTGTATAAAGCAGAAAAAATGTTGCAGATGAGGCATGGTGTGAGTAACTCTAGTATTTGAGGTATAAAGATGGCAAAAAAGCATGTGAGTTTTTTTTTAACTTTATAGTTTATTGTCAGATTGGTTTCCATATAACACCCAGTGCTCTTCCCCACAAGTGACCTCCACCATGACCATCACCGCCCTTTACCTTTCCCCCTTCCCCTTCCGCCCTCAGTTTGTTTTCAGTATTCAAGAGCCTCTCATGTTTTGTCTCCCTTCCTCTCCCTAACTCTTTTTCCTCCTTCCCCTCCCCATGATCCTCTGTTAGGTTTCTCCTGTTAGACCTATGAGTGAAAACATATGGTATCTGTCCTTCTCCGCCTGACTTATTTCTCTTAGCATGACACCCTCGAGGTCCATCCACTTTGCTACGAATGGCCATATTTCATTCTTTCTCATTGCCATGTAGTATTCCATTGTATAGATGAACCACATCTTCCTAAAAAAAAGCCTGTGAGTTTAATAGAAGGTCAGTAAGGGGATAGATATAAAGGGATCTCAAGTTGACACAGAAATGTGAATTCTTATACGCTGCTTCTTTGATCAAAGAGTTGCAGAAAAGGAGCTATGGCTTTTGATTAGATTTTTCAGCATTGGCACAAGAAGTATTTCGTAATTCTAGGACACTAACTCTGGGGTCCTGAGAGTGATTTTGTCCTGCTTCTCATACACAGTGACTTGAAATGGAGAAATGTCCCAATATGTGAGACCAATCCTGCCAATGTTTATAGTATTAAATTTCAGTTTGTGATGTGGGCCTGGGGTGTGGAAGAGGGAGAAGGAAACTCTCCCTGAACATTCGCCGAACACAACTAGGTACTTTACATATGTGATCTTATAAATCTTTACAATAATTTCATGAGTTACAAAATGAGATGATACCCATTTTGTAAGTGAAGACATGGTTCATAAGTGTCAGAATTAATTCAACTATAAAAGCATGTGATATTTCCTGAGGAGGAAAGATCTTCTGGAAATTGTGAACTGAAGCAAAGAAAATTGAGAAGAGCAGAAAAGTAGTTAAAACTTTCAAGGGTAAAACTGAGTCAAGAAAAGTGTCATGGAGAGAAAGGACTCTCACTGAAGGCTCTGCTGTGGCCAAGCCCACACACAGGATCCCGACTGTGGTTTGGTGCCCTGGAGAACATGGTGGTCTGATGCGGACTGCACTGCCCCTCACCTCCTTCATGTCCTCATAGAAGATGTAGAGAATACGGTGCTGATCTTTTGCATCCCACCATCCCTTCACATGGTCATACCAGGAGCCCCACAGCACTGGAGGGAACAAGAGAGAAGTGGGGGGCATCAATATCAACTTGAAACTTATAAAATGAGCATGGATGTCTGAAATCAAAGGGAAAAGACAAAGAAGATAAAGACCCTGGTCAGAATTCTTATTTGCAGAAGACAGAAGCTTTTTAATATTTAGGGAGATGATAAAAAGTATTCTGGATTCCTTGGTTTTATATTTTTGCCCTGGACCTTACTAGCACATTAGATATTGTGTAGCTGCCAGGGGTCATAATCTTTCTTTCCCTTGCATTACTACACGGTGCCTAGATTAATGCTACCCAATAAACATTGTCTCCTAGTAGGCTGATTTTGATTCTGAAAAATCTATAATTACCAGATATTTGGGCACCTTTCCTCTCTGTAATGGTGGATTAGAGGAAGAGAGGTGCACTGGATGCCTTCTGTTGGCCCTGCCAAATTCACTCTGCACCCTCCTCCACCTTGTGAGGTTGACCTCCAGGGACTGTGTCGATGCCTCCTTCGTGCTCAGACTTCCGCCTGGGCTTTGCCAGGAAAAGGTATTCAGAGGCTTTTGGAAACAAGAGGAGAGTAATGAAGGTATGTTTATTTCCCTGATGGTCTTCCTGTTGATTTATTTCCCTTTCCCCTACTGAAGGCTTTAGCTCCTGTTAAGGGGCCCTGTCCTTTTTCCAGAGGGCAATGGCTCCCTGCTGGTACTCACCCAAGAACACTGTATTTTCACCTATTTCTTTAAACTCTGCCCATAGCTTTCTAAATAGTCTCTTAGCTAAATTCTCCCCCAAATGATCCAGTTTGAATGTGCCATCACATCCTCCCATGACCTTGATGACTACAATCATTCAATGAAAACCCATCCTTTCTGAATTCAGTAGTGAACAAGGAAACATGAAGGCATAAGAACATATGCACCCACATTTTCCTTTCACTTACCTTTTCCAGCTTTGAATGCCTCAACAAACTCCTCCCATGTACCAGGGTTAGGTATTAGTGCAGCCATTCTTGAGAAATGGTAGTAGGATACCACAGTGTCCTTTGCATTTCTAGCCACATAGATAATCTGAAACCAGCCAGCAATGGGATTGAGACAGAGAGAAAACAAAACAAAGAAATATTATTGCTCAATGTAGAGCACCTTGTTATTAGAAGTATCTGAACGTGTGTGTATTTTTTTTGTGATCAGGATGACCACATCTTCCGGTTTGCTCAGAGTTCCAGTATATGACTTTGGTCTTAGATAAAGATTATGAGCATCCCTTTTATCTTAAAAGTATTCTGATTTGCATGATAAATACAATGGTCACCCTAACTATGATATTCCTGGAGGCTAAAGAGGCCACTGTGGTTTTTTTTTTTTCCCAGTGTGTAAGGGAGGTCCTCCTTGGCTTGTACTAAGTGAGGACTCTAGGTTATTGTATGGGGGTAGCTAATGCAGTCAGCCCTGTGGTCTCATCTGCACATAATAAACTGCAGCTTTATAGATTAATGATATCACTCCTACTGTTCATTTGTGGTAAGATTGCAGGACCTTTGAGGGCAGTGCTAAGCCTCCCTTTGGAGCTGCTTGTGATGATTTCTTTTCATCGCAAAAGCGGGGGTGGGTCTGGCCAGGGAGATCTGACCTCTTTGCTTCATGTCCTGTGATTCCCTTTTTCCCACTACTGTCCAGACTCCCATGCTCATCTGTGCTGCTGTGTGCATTCTCAGCAGAGCTGGGGTGGAAAAGCATATTAATGGTGTCACAAGCATTTTCTTGTGTTTCACTTACGGAACAGAATTTCTGTGTCCAACACAACCATTCACCCAGTGATATTTCGCTCTCAGCCAGTCTCCCCAGGCTCTTGCTTTCCCAGCTGCCCTTCCCCCACTGCTGTCTTAGAGGAGCACAGACCCAACATATTTCTCTGCCTCTTTTCCTACTGCTTGACTTTTCCCCGGATATTTATGAAAGCATGTAGGGAACCAAAAATTGTGATGCAGCTGCACCATCTTATAATGTAAATACATTTCTTAATGCTGGTATTGGTTTTTGTAAGCTTGAGTAATTGTGAAGGGGAAGTCTGGGCTAGACGGGAAGCATATTCAGTGTGCTTGTGTCAGGAGTCAGATGACTGGATATGACCTAATGTCCAGTGCATTTTCTGTGAGTCTGCTGACCAATCTGTGTGAATCCCCCATGGCTGCTATAACAAATTACTAGAGATGTAGTGGCTTAAACAATAAGAGATTTATTCTCTTATGGTTCTGGAGGCTAGATTTCACTGAGCTCAGGTTAAGTTGTTGGCAGGGCTGGTCCCTTTGGTGGCAATAGGGGAGAATCCCTTCACTTGCTGTTGCTAGCCCCTGAAGGCCACCTGCATTCCTTGGCTCTTGACCCAATCCCTGGCTTCACTTGTCACATCTCCTAATTCTTCCTTTGATCTTCTTGCCTCCCTCTTATAAGAATCCTTGTGATGATATTTAGGGCCCACCTATTAATCGAGGATAATCTTCTCATCATCTCAAGATCCCCGACTTAATCAAATCTGCAAGGCTTATTTTACCATATAGGGTAGCATTCACAGGTTTTGTTGATTAGGACATAGAGGGTGGTTATTTAGTTTACCACTGCATCATAAAATGAAAATCTTGGGCTAAACTCTCTAATATCACTTTCTACTCAAATAATCCACAATTCTAAGCAGATAAAAGGAGGTGCTGCTATTGAGATTTTTACAATTTTAGAAGGCCTGATTTTATAAAAAGAGGGTGCTAGTATGATGACTAACAAAATGTTAGTCACAATGTCTTCTCACATTGAATCTACAATACCATTTGGAAATAATATTTTTTCTTTTCTTTTCTTCTTGAGAAGCAAGAGTCACATATGAGTTAACTATCTGCGGGAATAAAGCAGGAAGTTTTCACAAATCAAGGTAACCTGGGTGTAATCTCATGGAAAGAGATCAGGAATGGGATAGCATATTGGTGTGTGGAATCCTTTTCAATTGTATTGTACCTTGTTTGGAGATGGGAGATGGGCAAGATGAAGAGCTGGTGACTCATGGAAGCCCAGAAAAAAAAAAAGAGTCAAAAGCAATCACTTGGCCTGTGTATCTGGAGCACCACACATAGGGGAAAGTGTCTTGGCTAAACAGATGACACTTACGGTTTTCTTGGTAATGGTTCAGTATAGGCCTCTAAAGTAGGGCTTGTAGGGAGAAGATTTGCTGGTCTAGTTGATACAAACATTTTGATTCTGCTGGATGGCTACACTTTTCACTGCAACTTTATAAGCTCATATTTTGCTCATAGTACATATTTCATTGACTTTAAGACTCACTGATGAAATGGATATCAAAAAGAAAAGCTAGTATTTTGGTGTACATTACACATTTAGCCTGAATTTGGACGTGTCAAAATAAATGAAAATTTTTGAAAATGGAGGACATAGTGGTATAACAGTTCCTGGGAGCTTGCTCCACAAGATATGTTGTAAGGGTGGTCAATGTAGTATCATGGTCTTATGGCTGTCCATCCTTCTTTGTATTGCTCCACCTTTTTCTCTACAGGTTTTCCCCAAATAAATCCCTTTTATGCCTTTGTTTTTGCCTCTTAGATAATTCAAACTAAGATAAAAGCCTTCTTCAGGAAATACGTGCTTTGTTTCACCACTTGCTGTCTTTGGATGTGGCTTTGCTGGCAGCTAATCAGAATGATTTTGTCTGAAAACTTCCCAGTATGTACCCAGGAATAATATTTTGAAGGAAAGTTGGATCCAGGATGGAGTATGTGGGAATGTGGAGGTAAGGCCACCATCTGCTCTATACCTCCATTGGTTATTTATCTTTCAACATCTTTGATTGTTTCCACTTGAAGACAGTGTTTGTCCATATGACCAAAGTTGGGCTTGAAAAGTTGGCTTTTCCAACCTTTGAATTTTCCTTCCAGAAGGAAGGTGGCAGCAACTGAACAGGCAGGTGAGTCTTCATAGTTCTAGGAGAAGGCATTTTTTGGGCCAGATCCAGACCTAGGAAAGAAGGCCACACCATTTATTTAAATATTTTTCATCAGCCTCATGAATTCAATATTATTGTTTTGTTACACATCTGGAATGAGATTTACTGAATACTTGGCTTTGCCTAAAATTATGGTTTTACATGTCTAAATGCCTCCCTCCTGATTATTTGATGTATTGGTTGTACTTGTGTGGGAAGCTGAAGATGCTTTGGGAGGTCTGAGGTTGGTGATAACTATGACCCCAACAATCACTTGGCTATTTTGTCCTATGGGGTTTTCTATTACTGCAATGGGTAGTAGATTAAAGCAGCTGGAGAAGAGCTGGTGTCCCTCGTGACATAGGTGGGTTATTGGCCAGCTCTACAAGTCCAGCAGTTCCATCAGTCTTTCTTTCAACCTTTACTTTCCAGGCCAAGAACTGCAACAGTCACTATTCAAACATCACACTGGTCTTTGTGCTACAATGCATTTTTAGATGAAAAATTGAGCCTTACAGTAGTCAGGTAATTTCAGTAATTTCTCCAAGTTAGTAAATATGACAGCCAGGACTGGAAATCAGTTAGTCTTTGGTGTGGAAAGACAATGGCAGGGGGCGAGGGGGGGAGGCTTAAGAGACTTTGTGAAAAGGAGTAGAGAGGCAAGGAACAATTAGATAAATCACAACAAAATCCTCCCTGGAAACAGAATGTTCAATGCTGAGTGTTAAAATACCAAATACAGGCTGGGATTTGGTCACACACAGCACCAGTCTCAGGGAGGGGCTTGCCAGTGAGGCAGAGAGGCAGCCTTCGTTGGAGAAGCACAGCTTCTGGTGGAGAATCAGAAGGAGGAGGAGCCCCCTGGAAACCTTGCAGTGATGGGAAAGAAGGAAGTAAGAAAAAAAACTAAAGATCCTGCAGAAACGAAAGAAACAGCAGCATGCTGATTCCTCCTCTGCACCAAACACAATGCCATCTGTGAACAAAACGGCACAGTGGAGGGCAGAATGGACAGGAGAAGGTGCTTTCAAACCAGAAACTATGGTAAAATGAATATGAGCAGAAAAAAGCAGATCTCATGAATACAAAACTGCAATAAAAAACAGAAAGGCAAATCGAGGTCTCTAACCTGATGAAAGTTCTCTCCCCAAAACCAACTACAATCCTAAACAAAATTGTAATACAATACTCCAATCTTGATTAAATATCGAAAACAAATGTTTGGGAAAAGGAACAAACAACTCAGTAATACAAAAATTAAGAACTGAAACAGACAAAACAAACAAACAAATAATATAAATATAAATATAAATGAAGGAGATTGGGCAAGATGGCAAAGAAGGAAGGAGCTCTATACATTTCTCCCACCCACATCTATCAATCTAAGAAGGACTGAAGCCACAATACTCTGATCCACAAGAGTCTGGGAGGAAAAGAGACAGAGTCCACTAAGAAGACAGCCTCATAGGTGTGTGAATGCGAACTGGGGAAGATAAAAATGGGCCAGGACGCAGAGGCTCAGAGGGGAGGGAGCCCCCTCTGCGCAGAGCCACGCAGAGCCTCGCAGAGCCACAGAGAGATGAGGGAAAGACAAAGAGAGGCTGAAAATGCTCATAGAGCTGTCTCTGGAGAAGAGAAAAACCTTGGCCCAGGATGGAGAGGGATCCTATCATCCCATCTATAACCACAGGGCGCAGGGAGAGACATCCTTTCTCTCTAGCTGGGGCGCTTTCCTTGGGCTCAGCGCCCCGATCCCAGGAGGCACCAGGAGAAACTGCTCCCCTACTTCCCTCACTAGATCCCTAGCTAGAAAGTAGCCTGACTGCGGGAGTACATCTCAGGCCGTATCATTAAAGGGCATGGACTAGGATCTGGAAACGAGGTGGAAAATACAACTTGGCCCGCCCCGGCACAGGGAGATCGTACCCAAAAGAGTGGGTTACAACGCTTGGTTCAAGAAGGGACTGGGGCGCCGCCATTCTTCTCCCCACAACCACCAAGGCGGGGCCTCAGGGAGAAACAGCAGGACACACAGTGGAGGCGAGACCTGCCTACACCAAACCACACCCATCCTCACTGGAGAGCTGCCTTTTTTTTTTTTTTTTCCCCAGAACCGGGGCAAGACCAAACTGATGCATTGCCGTGACTAGATCAATTCTTGTTATTCAGATATATTTTCCTTTATCTCATTCTTATCTCATCCTTCTGCTGGACTGGGCACGCGGGACATTGGTTTGCCTTAAACAGTCATACTTAATCCATTCTCTTAATGCTACCTTCCTTTCAATCTC
The DNA here is from genome assembly GCA_028646485.1 of Cryptoprocta ferox. Taxonomy (NCBI): domain Eukaryota; kingdom Metazoa; phylum Chordata; class Mammalia; order Carnivora; family Eupleridae; genus Cryptoprocta; species Cryptoprocta ferox. The sequence goes on along the minus strand of JAQQST010000135.1, from coordinate 3,806 downwards.
TCTCTGGAATAATCACACTATATAGTTTCTTTGGGTAACATTATCTTCGTTTTTTTCTCCTCATCTCCTACCAAATTCTCCTCTTTCTCTCTCTGAAATAAGCCTTTTAGTCTCTGCCTGGCCAATGTTCAATTTCACTTCCTCCACATCCCTGTCATTTCTCTCTTTGTAGATGCTCTTCAAACAGCACTGCCTCCACCCTGCTCTTTATTTGTAGCTGGGATTTCTGGTTTTATACTTTTAGACTGTCCTTTATCTTTTGTTGTTTATGTCCCCCCCCCGCTTTTTTTCTTTTCTTTTTTTTATTCACCTTTTGGTTTGCTTGTTTGTTTGATTTGTCTGTGTGCTTCCATGCTTTTGTTCCCTGTGTGTTTGTCCGCCTGTTTTCCTTTTCAGGGCTATCTCAGGAAACAAGCCAAAGTACACATGATGGAGAGTCCCAAATACCACTGAGTAGGGAAATAAAATAACCAAAGGCACAACAAGAAAAACCAAGAGACAACATTAAAAGAACCCTTCCAGAACGGACAGGCCCTGGACAGTCAATGAGACTCCTTTAATATAGCAATACTCACAGGTGCAGAGTGCATAACGAGCTTTTAAAACTGACAAGAGACAGAAAGCTAGCCAAAATGATGAAATGGAAGAACTCTCCTCTAAAGAAATTCCAGGAAGAAGTGACAGCTACAGAATTGCTCAAAACAGATAGAAGCAACATAATGGAGCAAGAGTTTAGAACAATTGTCATAAAATTAATCATTGTGCTTGAAAAAGGCATGGAAGACATCAGAGAAGCTATTGATACAAAGACTAGGGACCTTAAAAATAGCTGTGACGGGTTAAAAAATGCAATAAATGAGGTACATAATAAAATGGAGGGTGCCACTGCACGAATTGAAGAGGCAGAGAAGAGGATAGGTGAATTAGAGGACAAAATTATAGAAAAAGAGGAAGCCGAGAAAAAGCGAGAGAAACTGATCCAGAAGCACAAAAGGAGAATTGGAGACCTGAGTGATACAGTAAAACGGAACAATATCCGTATCATAGGGATTCCTGAAGAAGAAGAAAGAGAAAAAGGTCCTGAAGGAGTGCTTGAAAAAATTATAGCTGAGAACCTCTCCAATCCGGGGAAGGAAATAGACATTGCAATCCAAGAGACACAGAGAACTCTCCTCAGACGTAATTTGAATTGACCTTCACTATGACATATCATAGTGACATTGGCAAAATATAAGGATAAAGAAAGAATTCTGAAAGCAGCTAGGGAAAAAAGGGCCCTAACATACAAAGGGAAACCTATCAGAGTGGTTACAGACCTATCTACTAAAACTTGGCAGGCCAGAAAGGAATGGCAGGAAATCTTCAATGTGATGAACAGAAAAAATATGCAGCCAAGAATCCTTTTTCCAGCAAGCCTGTCATTCAAAATAGAAGGAGAAATAAAGGTTTTCCCAAATAAACAAAAATTGAAAGAATTATCACCACCAAACCAGCCCTACAAGAAATCCTAAGAGGGACTCTATGAGGGAAATGTTGCAAGGAATACAAGGTATCAGTGACACCACTATAAGCATGAACCTACAAAGAACACAATGACTCTAAACCCATATTTTTCAATAATAACACTGAATAATAACGCTAAATGCTCCAATCAAAGGTCATAGGGTAGCAGAATGGATAAAAAAACAAAATCCATCTATTTGCTGTCTACAAGAGACTCATTTTAGACCTGAAGACACCTTCGGATTGAAAGGAAGGGGATGGAGAAATATCTATCATGTGAGTGGAAGTCAAAAGACAGCCAGAGTAGCCATACTTATATTGGACAAACTGGACTTTAAAGGAAAGGCAGTACAAAAGATGAAGAAGGACATTAAATAATAATCTCTCCATCAGGAAGAGCTAACAATTATAAACATCTACGCACCGAATTCTGGAGCACCCAAATACATAAAATAATTCATTACAAACAGAAACAGTCTTATTGATAAGAATGTGCTAATTGCAGGGGATTTTAATATCTCACATACAGCAATGGATAGATAACTAGAAAGAAAACAACTAAAGAAACAATGGACCTGAATGACACATTGGAGCAGAAGAATTTGTCAGATATATTTAGAACTCTACATACTGAGGCTAGGGAATTCAATTTCTTCTTGAGTGCGCATGGCACATTCTCCAAGACAGATCACATAATGGGTCATGAAGGAGCCCTCCATAAGTATAAACGAACTGAGATCATACCATGCACATTTTCAGATCACAATGCTATGAAACTTGAAATCAATCCCAGGAAAAAGTCTGGAAAACCTCCAAAAGCATGGAGGTTAAAGATCACCCTACTAAAGAAAGATTGGGGCAATTAGGCAATTAGAGAAGAAATTAAAAAATATATGGAAACAAACAAAAATGAAAATACAATAATCCAAACTCTCTGGGACGCAGCAAAGGCAGTCCTAAGAGGAAAGTATATTGCAATCCAGGCCTATTTCAACAAACTAGAAAAAGCGCAAATAGAAAATCTAACAGCGCACCTCAAGGAACTAGAAAGAGAGCAGCAAGAGCACCCCAAAGAAGAAGAGAAGAAGAAGCAGAAGAAGAGAAATAATAAAGATCAGGGTAGAAACACACAATATAGAATAAAAAAAAAAACGAACAGATCAATGAAACCAGGAGTTGTTTTTTTGAAGAAAATAAACAAAATTGATAAACCTCTAGCCAGGGTTCTCACAAAGAAAAGAGAGGGCACCCAAATAGTCAAAATCACGAATGAAAATGGAGCTATTACAACTAATCCCTCAGAAATACAATCAATCATCAGGGAATACATTGAAAAATTATATGCCAACAAACTGGACAACCTAGAAGAAGAGGACAAATTCCTAAACACACATGCACTACCAATATTCGAACGGGGGGAGAGAGAAAATCTGAACAGAACCATAACCAGTGAAGAAATCAAATTAGTCATCAAAAATCTCCCAACGAATAAGAGCCCAGGGCCAAATGGCTTCACTGGGGAATTCTACCAGACATGTAAATCAGAGTTAATACCCGTTCTTCTCAAGCTATTCCAAAAAATAGAAATAGAAAGAAAACTTCTGGACTCGTTCTATGAAGCCAGCATCACTTTGATTCCCAAACCAGACGGAGACCCAGCAAAAAAAGAGAACTACCGGCCAATATCCTTGATGAGTACAGATGCAAAAATCCTCAACAAGATACTAACAAATTGAATTCAACAGCATATAAAAAGAACTATGCACCATGATCAAGTGGGATTCATTCCTGGGTTACAGGACTGGTTCAATATTCGCAAATCCATCAATGTGATACATCACATTAACAAAAGAAAAGAGAAAAACCATATGATCCTGTCGATAGATGCAGAAAAAGCATTTGATAAAATATAGCATCTTTTCTTCATAAAAACCCTCGAGAAAGTGGGGATAGAAGGAACTTACTTAAACATCATAAAAGCCATCTATGAAACACCCACAGCTAATATCATCCACAATGGGGAAATACTGAGAGCGTTCCCCCTGAGGTCAGGAACACGACAGGGATGTCCACTCTCACCACTGTTGTTTAACATAGTGCTGGAAGTCCTAGCATCAGCAATCAGACAACAAAAGGAAATAAAAGCATCTGAATTGGCAAAGATGAAGTCAAATCTTCACTTTTCACAGATGAATGATACTCTACATGAAAAACCCGACAGACTCCACAAGAAGCCTACTATAACTGATTCATGAATTCAGCAAAGTCGCAGGGTACAAAATCAATGTACAGAAATCAGTTGC
>JAQQST010000134.1:0-19937 GCA_028646485.1 Cryptoprocta ferox | reverse complement strand
ATAGGAGGAAGTGGTGGCTACCTACTAGGCTATTTTTGCTTGGCCCTGGTCTAGGTGGCATGGAAGTGGCTGGGGGAAAGGCTAGGACAGGGCCCTGCCCCAGGGGCCTTTGGCATATAATGGACTTAAGAATTTTAGCCGCCACCAGCCTCTCTCAGTCTGGCTCCTTTCCCCACTGGCTGAAAGCTCAGAGTGTTTCAGAAAACTACAACCCATGATGGAGGAAAACCCACACTCACTTAGCTCTTCCTGGGCCTCTTTCTTGTATTCATTCAACAAACCGTCCCCAACACATCCTTCCCTGTGTGGACCTCACCCTGAGGGGCACATTGGAGGGTAAGGCTGGCGTAGGCATGGGTTTTATTTGAGTAAAGGACCCATGTCAGTGGAGCAAGGAGTCCTTCAGATCACGTTTCCATCGATCCTTGCCAGCCCCGAATGTGTGGCTGATGGCGCCCTCTCCCAAGAAGGAGGAAATCAGAACTCAGAGGAGAAGGCCCTGCACCAGACAGCCTTCCTGTGTCCTTCATCCTTGCAGGCTCTTGCCTGAGGGCCTGGTCTGTATCCCTTCCAGCCATTTGTCAGAGCCACCCAGAAAACCCTGTCCCAGCAGGAAGGGCTGAGGGGGCCCACCCCAGGGCCCAGCTATGTCACTCAGACTCTGTGACAAATGGCAGGAAGCTTGCCTTCAATGGTTCAGCCAGAAGGGAATCCATACCATGCTCTGTATCAGTCACCTACTGCTATGGTAACACTGCCTAACAAACCGTCCCCAAAGTCAGTGGGTTTTCACAACTGTCATTTATTCCAAGTCATGGTTGCAGGCCAGTTGATCCAGGATGAGCAGATTCATTTCAGGTGCCCTTTTAGGTGTCTTTCTTCCTCCGTGGGCCGGCGGTTACCTGGGCTTCCTTATTATTATTTCAATGGGAGAAGCACAAGAAGGATGAACGGACTCTTCAGGTCCCAGGCTCTGAACCGACGTCCTGTCCACCACCTCCTACCAGCCAAAGCAAGTCACAGGACCATGGCCAACTTCCATGGGGAGGAAATATCCTTAGCCTCTAGTGGGAGGTTCTGCAGTTACAAGCAAAAGGGTGTGCATGCAGAGAGGGCGGAGCCTGGAATGATTATGCACCTGCTTCCTGCCTGCAGCCCCTCTGGGTGGTGGGCAGGAGAGATGTCAGGATGGCCATATGGTGGAACAGGGAAGTGCTGTGGCGCAGAAAGGTGCAATAACTTCTCTCCTGCCCCAGAACGTCAGCCTACACTCCTGACCCCTGGTCTCTAAGCGTCGTGCATTCCCCACTAGCCTAGACTTTTGCCACCCGTCCGGGACGTTCCAGGCCCTGGGTTCTCTTCTAGCCCGTCCATCAGACCTTGAGATGGAACATTTCCAGACCGCACAGAGAAGCATGAAGATGCAGACACAGAGAGTTAATTTTTGCCCAAACTTAGGAATTCTGCAGGAAAAAAAAACCTGTATGCGATTCTATGGTTTTGGCGCTAAATGGTGCTAAAAGCCTTTTTGGCACCCTTTGGAGAGCGAAAGTTGCCTGGTGAGTTTGGGAGCGGAAAGCGGAACGCTCCGTGTGTCCCCTGGTTTTGTCAATGCACTCACTTCTGGCAAGGGGGCCCTGCCTCTGGCAGCACAGGCATTCGCAGTCCTTGCGCCTGCTTTAAAACGGCGGTCGCCTCTGGGGAGAAGAATGCCCAGGCCTGTCACCTGTTCCTGGCTCTCTCTCTAGAGCATCGAGATGGGCAAACTGAAGAAGATGCCACCACCGCAGAGAAAACCAACTGAGCAGATACGGAGACCTTTCTCTCTGGATCTGAAAGAAGTTGAGCGTGTTGATGCACTGACCTCCCGTCAACTGTGAAGGATCTCCGTACTCAGCCGTGACCCTCCCGTTGCCTTCACCAGCCGTGGGACAGGAGGGGCCCGGAGAGCCAACCCGAGCTGTAGATATGAAGGGAGCTGTCTGCTGAAGATCCTTCCGGGAATGAAGTCTTTAGTCCCTGGAAGGAGACAGGGAGAGATGGTCTCTCTCCTTCTCTTCTTCTTCTGGGTGCTGCCGTGTCTGGATGTGTTGTGATGCCTGGAACTGGAACACAAGAAGTGGCGGCCATCTTGCGTCACTGAGGGGGGCCTAGCTGGGGGCAATACTGCCATTATTGAGGGCTGCAGGCCAGGCAGGCGCTGTGCTGGACACAGGACATTGGTGCATGCTTTCTAGATCTTCCAGTGTGCCAGGTCCTGGGGACACAGTGGATCAGGCCTCAGAGAGGTCCCAGCCAGGGAGGGATCATGGGGTCTGACAAGGGAGACACAGCACAGGGAATGACGACAGAGGTCCAGGCGGCCGGGGGAGCGCCTTCCGTCCTTCTGACCTGCTGCGAGTCTGTCCTGCCATTCTGTAAACAGATGCTCTCCCTCCATCTGGGCGCCTCGTGGGCCCCGTGTCAAGCTTTCCGCACAACAGTGACAGTGGCGTATGTGGACGCAGCCCCTCCTATCAGCCCATGTTGTCCGCCTAGGATCCTCGTGAGGAAAGCGTCCTCCCCGTTTTCTGGTCAGGGAAACAAGGCCCAGGGCGGTGACGGCGCTTCTAGCCTTTTAGCTTCTTCATTAACGTCTTGGTGGGCGTGGGGCAGGACAAAGGCTCATGTGCCCTCAAGCTTTCACTTGTCCCCCAAGCTCTTCTGCACCCAGGCAGTCCCATGGCCCAGTGCCCTCACGGCTGGATCCACCACACAGAGCTGGGCCCTCCCCTTCGGCCTCTCTGTCCCACAGAGACAGTCAGATCGGCCATTCCCTCCAGGGAAGGAAGGCACCCCTACTCACCAACCCGCTGCCCAACAAGAAGGCCTCACACCTGGCATGTTGTTTGTCTTTACAGTAACTCTGACGGCACTGCTGGGCCCACTGCGCAGAGAACACTGAAGGCCAGAGTGGGGAAGAGAGCAGAGCGGAGCACCCAGGTGGGAGAGGGTGGAAGCATGGAGGAAGGGCCCCCCACCAAGGGCCCCAGGGCCTGGTCGCCTGCTTCTACCAGATGGGAAGGCACAGGGCCTGCTGGGGAAACTGCGGTTTGCTGCTGTGAACCAAGGGGCCGCGTCCACCCTGAAGGCGAGCCGGGCTGTAGCAGAGTTTACACAGGAGGGTGTGAGCAGTTAGATCTGTGAGCAGACAGGGAGGGGACAGGGAGGTTGGGACCTCATCCCAGGGGAGGCTCCTTGGGCCAAGAAGATGTTCACGGGGAGGGCAGATTCATGGGAACGTGGAGGCGGGTTGCACAAAGGTATGGGAGAGGGGGTCTGAGGCGAGGACTCAGTCGTGCAGGAGCAAGTGTGTCCACAGCGGCGGTGGAGGGGCTCTGGTGGTGGCCAGACGAGGGGCACAGAGCTGGGCTGCCAGGCTCGGGGCGGGGCTCTGCCGCTGATCAGCTGGGCCCCGGTTCAACTGTGGCAGAAGACTCACTGGAAGCCACTGGGAGTGTCCTTTGTTCCCGTCAAGGGAGGCCGTCCTGGGTGGGGCCTGGGCTCCACGGAGCACCCCACCCCCCGCCCCCGGGCAGCTCAGCCAGGGTTGGGACAACGTGGTGCGGGGGGGCACGGCCTCCCGTCAGTCCAGTTCCTGAGCTGCACACCTTCGGTCCCCAAAACACATCACATGTTGGCTTCCTGCAGCCAAAAGGCCCGGGAAACCTAGTGTGCCTTCTGGCCGCTGGACGCCCATCCCTGAGTCAGAAAGATGGTGGATGACGTGGGGTGACAGGGGGCCTCCGCCTGATGCGCCTTCGGGCAGCCTGCCACCGTGGGCGGCCACCGGTCTATCTAGGCATCTGCTCTGCTCTTGAACCTACCTTGGGCCCTCGGGGTGAGCCTGCGTGAGAGCTGCGTGACAGTGGGCAGACAGCATGGCACACTGCCCACACTGGAGGGTGGGCAGAGGACCACCCGCAAGGGGAGCAGGTGGCAGGGGACGAGCTGGGGGACAGGAGCGGCTGCCGGCGAGCAGGGGGGCAATGTCCAGGCTGCAGAGTCAGCGAGAGGACGGGTGACACCAGGAAGGTCAGCCTGTGCGGAGAGTGGGTGTGGGGTCACAGTGACATGGGGAAGGGACGGCTCCAGACAGAGCGGAGGAAGTAGGCGTGTGGACTCTCGTGATCTCCGGTGACGTGTGGGCAGCCCAGGGCACCGTCAGGCACCCGGGGGGGCCCTGGGTACCCAGCGTGGGAGGGAGGTGTGGCACAGAGGGGCAGCACAACAGGCCTGCTCCTCAAATCCCTGGAACTGGAAGGAAGCCCTGTCACCAGAGCCTGGGGCTCGTCCAGGAGGGACGCACGCAATTCAGGCAGCGATCACACCCCTCTTAAGAAATTAGATAGAGCTTTTATTAAATAGGCCAAGTAGAAACGCGCCTATTTACATCCAAGTCGTCAGTGTGAGCTCAAGTGACAGGCAAGGCACAATTCTTCCCGTCTCCAGCTTTTAGAAACATAGATGGTGTGGCCCGGCCCAAAGGGCCTGCAGTGGACTCACGCTTGCGGCCCAGAGTCCGCGTGGACGACTTCCCACGCACAGTTAGCCCGCGAGCCGGGCTCCAGGCTAAGCCTCCAGTTCTTCCTGAGAGCAGCCCAGGGTGGCCAGGCCTCGTGCTGGACTCCTCGAGTGGATGCTGGACAGAGGGCTGGGGAGAAGGCAGGGATCTTCTCGGCTGTCTTCTCCTTCCCGGCCCCTTCCTGGAGGCCAGGGGAACCCTCCTCGCTGGCCAGCTCGGGCTCCGTGCCCGGCGTGGGGGTGCCGTGTGGAGCCCGGGGCTCACACGGGGCGGCTCAGAGTCTCCGAGCCGTCGAGGAACACAACCGTGGTGCACAAGAAGGGACGAGGAACACTGGGTGTTTGTCCTTGGACAGAACACAAGAAAAGACCCTGGTCTCTGGCTCAAGGAGGTTTTCCTAACTAGATCCCGAGGTCACTGTGCTGGCAGAGAAGCCAGGACAGGGAGGAGGAGCCGGGCCCCAAAGGACATCTCAAGGGGGCCGCGGCCGAGTCCAGGAGATACTCGCGCAGACAAGACACAATTAAGCCACCTTCTATATTCAAAATAGCCCCCAAGGGGGGCGAAGAGCAGCCCGGAGGGTGGCTCAGGGGGCGTGGTGTCTGTGGGCGAGGCGGAGCCCGGGTGGGGTTGGGCCGCGTCAGTGCGCACCTGGGGCCTCGCTGCGGTCCCGGGCCGTGCAAGCTCGCTCCCCACACGTCCCGGCAGGAGCCACGCTCCGGGAAACTACAGTTTCCAAGGAGGGGAACAACCCCACAGAATCTAAGACACAGTTACAAAGTCCTTTCCCTGAGGCCACTTCGGCAACGTCCCCTCCGGACCACTGGGGGACAGAGCTGCCGTCTGCTCAACGTCTGGAGACGGGATGGCCCGATAGGCCGTGGGGATGGAAGAGCGAACGTGCACGGGGTGCAGACAACGGGGCACAGAGGAATGGGCCAGAGTCTTAGCCTTGTAAGACTCTGAACTAAGAACAAAGCAAAAACCAAGAGGCAACAGAAGGCCCCGCACAGAAGAGGGAGCCAGCGGGCACGGTCGCAATGACCAGTCTACAGGGGCAGAGCAGGCAGCGGCGTGGGCCCGGGCCAGCGCTCCGAGCCCGGGGTGCCCCAGCAGGGGAGCTCCGTGGGGGCGTGCGGCATCAGGGCCTGGGGTGCGGACTAGTGGGAGGGGTATGCGGGGCTCCACAGCCTCGAGGGAGGGCTGGCTCTGCGGACGGGAGGCAGTGCGTTGAAAGGCGTCGGCGACGAGGCAGCGAAATCTAGGGCGGAAAGAGATGAAGTGAGCCCCCCAGCAGGCGGGAGAGCTCGGCCTTCCCCCTGGCCAGGCTCCCAGGCAGCCCTGGGCCGGAGGTGGGAGGTCACCCAGGGAAAGGGTGACACTGGACGTGCGGAGAGGCTTGGTGCACGGGCCCTGACCTCGGGCAGCTGCGGGGTGAGAACGAGGGGCGGGTCTTAAGAGCACACGGACGCGTCCGTGGGTCGGTGGGGTGCGGGGGAGGGGGCATGTCCATCTCGGCAGGAGCAGCCTCTTGGGCAGAGAAAGCCGCACACACAATCTCCAGGGAACGTGGAAGGGTCTGGAGTGTTCAGGAGGTGATGCGAGCACTCCGCTGTGGCTCCTACACACAGAGGGAGGGGTGCGCTGGAAGACGGGGTTAGAAAAGCTGAGTGCCCGTGGGAAGGGTGGTTGAATACGTTTGTAGAAGGCTATGATTCCAGGTCCAGGGTGCATGTGGGGTCTGGTTCCCAGGAAAATGTATCTGGGTATACATATACAACATACTAAACTGTGCCCTCTTCCAAAAATTTCAGACTCTTTGAAGCCTGGCCATGTCCCTCCTGGGTCAGTGGGCACCTTCCAGGATTCCTTATATACGGGATAGAACCCTCAAACGGAAGAGACATAAAGGCTGTCATGTGCAGCTGTGACGGTTGGGCACTGCACAGGGTTCAAGGGATGCCACTCACAGAGAGAAGTGTCCCCTGGAGCTGTGTAGGATCACCGGGGCCTCAGGGTCACCAGAGACAAGTGGACTTTAAGAGGAAAGGCCCCTGTGATTGTTGGCCGTCTGGGAGTTCCATGATCAGGACCGTCACGAATCCTCACCGCTGAGTCAGTCAGTTTGCCCAGCTTACAGCCCTCGGCAGCAGCCCCAGGAGCTGAGACCCAGCCCCAACATGCACCCCTGCAGGGATAGCTCCCACTACCAGCCCTCCACCCTCCACGGCTCTGCCTGGGGAAAGCTCTCCTTGCCCAGGACCAGCAAGCAGGGCAAGGTGGCCTCGTAGCCCAGCTGCCACTTCTGCGTGGGGCGAGAGCTCCTGAGAGCTGGGGTTCGGGGCCTTGCTCCCCACACCCCTCCCTCGTACCCTCGTACCCCAGCTCTGCCTGGCTGCATCCACAGGCTGGCTACTTACAGTGGGGGCTGTGGCGAGGGCTGCCTCCCGGGGAGAGGGCTGGGGGTGCGGTTAGCTCCCGGGGCGTGCGGACCGTGTGGTAGGCTGCAAGACAACATGGCTGGTTAGAGTTGGGGTCGGGGGTGGGGCACAACCCAGGGGACACAGTGCAGCCTGCCTCACCTATGATCATGACAGCAGTCCCAGCCAGCAGGGCAAAGAGGGTGAAGAACATGACCTGGTAGGAATCCAGAAAGTGCTGGAAAAGGCTGCCTCCATCTGCAATCAACGGAGAGACAAGTGACCCAACCACCGCATCAAGTCCCCTGTGTCTGTGTGCCTGGCCAGAGGGCGAGGTGGCCGCCTGAGGCCTGGGGCACCAGCCGGTTCTGGGGGACTGTCGCCCCAGCGCTCCGTCCTATTCCATCTTGGGCCCCTTGAACCGACCCAGGTCCACTCAAGGCGCAGGTTGGAGGGGGTTCAGTTCCATTCTCATTCCAAGGAGGAGCAGAGCTGTCTGGGGGAGTTCGGAGGACTTGGGCGGCCCGGAAGTCAGCCCTGTTGCCCGGAAAGGCGAGGGAGCGTGGAAGATGTCCAGCCATGAGGCTGAGGTCATGAAAAAGGCTCTGGACAGGGGTACTGTCACTCTCAGAACGGAGGCCCATGCACCAAGGGAGCCCCGCCTCAGCCACCCCAAAGCCACCCCTCCTCTGGGGCCCTACTTCGGGGCAGCCCAGAGGACTGGGGCTTCCTCTTCCATCTCCCTCTGCCTCATCCTGGACCCCGCCCTCTCCTCCTAAGTGGGCTGTCCTGAGTCAGGACACATCCCCGCTTGGCAGGAAGTAGGGGGTGGCCTCTTCGAGTGCCCTGACATGGGTCTTAGCCCTCAGTCTCTTCCCGGCCAGACCTGACCAGGCCACTTCCCTGCTCGCAAGAAAAAGCCGCAGCACCCGGCCTGGTTGTCAAGCCTCCTCGGGGCCTGGCCCCTCATCCTGCACATCACCCCAGGGTCCTTCTGACTGCATGGCCCTCCCCCTGGCTCCTTCCAGACCTGGCGGAAGCAGCCCCTTTGACCCGCACGCTCAAGCCAGCAGATGCCCAATGACCCCCACTGTGTGCCCCCCACTTCTTCAGCCACATGTTTAGAATCATTCCCTTCTTGGTGCATGTGGAATCCCATAATTCCATGCCCTACTCGAGGCGGGGGCCTTCTCAGGCGTCTGCCCCTCATGCGGGCTGACATACAACAGGTGCTTTTACGTGACTGCGGGATAAATGAGTCATCCGTTACTGACCACCTACTGTATGTGCTAGGTAGGCCCTGTTGTAAGTGCTGTCCCCACATGGACTCCTTAGCTTCCAGTCGGTGAAGACCGCCGGAAACTCTCATTAATTGTATTAATTATTCTATAGGCTGACAGTTGGGAATAGAGCTGTGGAAGCAGGAAAAGCATTTGCGAGGGAGTCAGGGTCAGAATTTCCTAATATTTGAGCAGGGACTGTTTGAGGGAAGGTGCGATTGACAGAGGTGGGGGCGCGGCCCAGTGGCTATTTGGGGAAAGACGTCCTGGCCACAGGGAACAGTGAACGCCAAGGGCTTAGCTGGGAGCAGCACGTGTTCCCAAAATAGGAAGAAGGCCAGCATGGCTGCAGCACGGTGTTCGAGGCGGGAGAGAAGTCAAGAATGGGCTGGGGAGGCAGATTCGGTGGGGCCTTTCAAGACACTGTGGAGAGACTTGAGCGTTACCTCCTGAAGCGGGGGGGGCAAAGTAGAGTGGTGAGCAGAGGCGGGGCACAATCTAGTCACATTTGAACAGGGCCCCTCCAGCCACCCAAATGGGCCATATCCCTTTGTGGGATATTCTGCATTTCTGAGCCCTACAGTTCTGGACCCGCTCCCCTCCCGTACCGCCTGCCCAGATTCCCACCCACAGCCAAGACCAACCAGCCTGCCTCGCCCAGGTCCATCCCAGCTGTGTCCCATCCCATGACTCACGAGGAACAGGCCCTCGGCGATCCGTCACAAAGGCCACGATGACCGGAATGGTGATGGCTTGGTGAGTCACGGGGCTGGAGAAGGTCAGGGAGGTGGACAGAGGTCCCTGGCTGCCAGCTGCGGGATCTGAGATGCTAACTGTGTAGGTGATGAAGCTGGGGAGCCCCAAAGACTTGTCCTTCTCAAAGGCCAGCACGGCCGGGGACCCTGATTTCACCTGGGAGACAGAACGAGGCTGGAGAGCCACACCCCTGACATGCTGTGCTTCCCTCCGGGGCCCGAAGGCCAGGGGTGGGGACCCCTCCCTGCTCCCCCTTCCTAAGTAGGTGATGCTGCCCGGGTCCTTCTGGCTAACAGCACGAAATCTGCAAAGTCAGGGTAGGAGCACACTGTCTTCCCTTGGAGTGTTTTTAAGGAAAAGACAAATCAATATTATTGCATTTTAATCAAGTGCTCGTTAAAAAAACGCTAATCCAACATCAACTATCACCAAACGCCAACCTTCCAAGGGAACAGCCTGGTGCTCTGTTAATGGCCGATCCCAAGCAGCTCAGGCCCTGGGCTGGCAGACCCTCCATCACCGGCAATGAATGCATCGCCGTCACGCTCCAAGAATGTTCCTCCACATTTGCTCTAGCGAGACCAGGGACGGAGCACACGGACAAGCCAAAAACCCCTTTGCCACATCACCCCAGGTGTCCTCCCAGCCTGCTGGGCTGAGGGACCTAGGACGTCAGTCACCCTGCGTTCAGCAGACAGGGAAACTGAGGCCCAGGGCTAGGGACTTGTCCGCGGCCGTGTGAGAGTCAGCAATAGGGTAATAACTGGAGCTTTTCTTCCTGCCCCATGTCAGCGTACATTCCTGCACTGACTTCATTCACTGAACATACTAAATGTACACTGAGCACATACTATGTGCTAGGTAAGCTCTGTGCTAGGTACTGCCCTCACATACCGAACTCCTGGTTGGGGAAGTCTGGCAGAACTGCCGGTAACTAGGGGTGCCTGGATGGCTCAGTCAGTTAAGTATCCGACTTTGGCTCAGGGCATGATCTCACGGTTTGTGGGTTCGAGCCCTACATCGGGCTCTGTGCTGACAGCACAGAGCCTGGAGCCTGCTTCCGATTCTGTGTCTCCCTCTCTCTGCCCCTCCCTCATACAAGCTTTGTCTCTCTCTTTCAAAAATAAATAAACATTAAAAAAAAAAAAAGAATTCACAGTAACTAATATAATTATATAAGCTCATAGACAGTTGTATGGGGGAAAAAGAAAAGGTTAAGGGTCGTTACAGTAAAAAATTTTTCTTTTTTAATTTTAATAGGAGATGGTCCAGGACTTCCACATGTCACCTCATCTTCGCTACCTCCCGGTCCTTTCCAAGGCCCTGGCTCATGTGTGGATGCCACTCACCTCTAGGTTCTCTAGAATCTCCATGACACCAAAGACCTTGACCTCAGAGCTGGTGAAGTGGTTGCTCAAAAGGATTTCGGCCTGGTCCGTGTACAGCCCTGGGCTGAAGGGCACCTCAGCGCCAATGTGCTCCCCAGAGAGGCGGCTGCCCGGGATGGCGGCGGTGACCAACAGCGCAGTCTTCCTCGTGCTGAGGTGCTTCAGTTGCTGGTCCGTCAGCCTGTGCATCGTGACCCAGCAGACGTACTGGCCTGTGGAGACACGGACACTCCCGGTTTTCCCCTCTCCCACCCATTCCCGGATGCGGCTCTTTCTCCTTGGTTTTCTAACTGCAAAACTCCTACACATCCTTCAGAGCCCAGGTGGGGCATCTCCTCCTCCAGGAAGGTCCCTCTTCAGCACCCCTGATCTGGCCTGGACACTCTTTCTGTGACCAGCTCTCTCGCTCCCTCCTCAGAATCCTCTGCTCACCATATCCCGGCTGCATTGACGTCCTTGGGGCCGGGATGTCCGGGCCTATGGTGCATATCCGGCCCTGGCCACCCTGGCTCAGGACGAGGGAGTAAATAAGGATCCTGGTGCTAACTCCTCTGATCAAGACTGGGCTGCACATCCTGGGAAGGAACTGAAAAACGGCCCCAAAGCTCCTCCACGGTCATCATCATGATAACACTGGGCAGGGACCGTGGAGACTGCTCAGGAATGTGTGCTGGGCACTGCGCTAAGCATATTGCAGAACGACTGTTCTGAACCCTCAAAGCACACCGTGTGGGCACCCCTCTTCGCAGGCACTCTGTGTCACATGGGCAGCTCGCCCCTGCCTGTGGCCCGGCATCACGGGTCGTGGCAGTTACGCTGGGACACACCGTCTGGCCCTGGGCCGGTTAGCAAGGGTCCTTCTACCCACCTCGCGCTTGCGCTGCTCAGCGCCAAGGCACAATCCTTCCCGTATCACAGAGGGAAGCAGCCTCAACACCACTGGGCCTGAGCTGGGAAGAGCAGAAAGGGACTTGCACCCGGGCTCTCCAACACCGACTGTGTCCTGCCTGCTGCATGTAAGTGGGTGCTGAGCACACCCGTCACCCAGCACAGGACGCCCAACTCCTCCTGGAGGCCAGAATGGATGCCAGGCCAGAGTGGGGCATCTATCGCCAGGCTGGGCTCCTGACAGACCGCTGGAGGGACAGACGGCTGCTGGGAGCCCAACACAGCAAAGGGGCCCCCGTGCAGACCAGTGCTCGCGTGCAGACCCCGTGAACTCACCCAGCGTGACGTCAAATCCCGGTACTGCCGTGAACACGTCACGCGCTGGGAAATCGAAGACGTCTTCCTTGAACTGGAGGTGGCAGCTGATGAGTGATTCCGGGTGCAGAGTCTCGATGGTCTCCATCTGGGAGGGGGAGCACCCACCTGCAGACGGGAAGGGGTGAGGGGGCGTGGGCCAGGCCTCCTGGCTTCAACACCCCGGGCCCCCGCACCTGCCTGCAGGGCCTGAAACACGGAAACAAGAGCAGGCCACACACAGGCTGGCCGGGCCGGAAACGGCCCACGTTCCTTCCACACTGAGCCCCCCAGATGAGATTGAGCCAGTTTGTAAAGGCAGAGGACAATTCTACGGAGGAGGATGGATATTCTAAATCGTGGAAAATTTCAGGTCAGAATCTCCACATCTGGGCTAGAGCCTGCACCTAGCAGCACGGCAGATGGGTTGGGCCCACTAATGCACAGCGTCTGTTCCTGTCGCAAGGGGAGAATGGCAATTATTTCTGGGCAGCAGGAGGGCAACCGTCCCTGACTAATACACAGAGTGACATCTTGGCCACTGCACAGCATTGCCCCGTGCCCTGAAGCAGGAAAAAGGAGGTTCCCACGATGCGATAAAGCCTCCTCATCAATCAGGACGAGAACAGTGGTATTTAATTCTACCGTGTACGTGGTTTAAAAAACAACAACAAAAAACAAACCCAGCCCATATCGATGTAGTTATTTCTGGCAACTCCTGTCCAGGGCTGTCACGGGCAGGGGACACGGTCGAATGTTCTACGCTGGACTGGAGTAGGTAATTACAAGAACCAAAATCGGCGGTGAGGCCTGCTAAGTCATTACTTTCTGGGATTGCTGAGGGGCTTTCGTTCCTCGGGAGCGCTGGGACTGAGGTGGCGTTTCCAGCTCAGACACAGGCAGTTTCTGGGTGCTGGGCTCTTTTAGAAAGAAAACTCGGATTTCTACAAAGCTGGAACGAACGGGCCAGTGGGGATTAAACGCTGTCTCTGCCTTTGGCGTGAGTTTGAGGAGGGCCACAAGGAGCCTCCTCCCTGCTCCCTGGGCCTGGCGGGGCCCCTCCCCAGACCAAGCAAGCCCCTCACTCGTTACCTCTCAGGTTAGAGCCTCTGTCTCCCACGGTGACGACCACTTTGGAGGCCTCCTGGAAGCTTGTCTGGCCTGGGCGGACGGGATGGGCCACGATCCTTTGAGGGACACCGATCACTATCTGGGGAGGGAGCCGAGGCGGCTGTGCTGAGTGTGGGCTCAGCTAGGGGCATTCCTGTGACCTCACCCTGTTGCCTGTGATGCGGGCACTGCCCACTGCACAGGGGGCAAAACTGAGGCCCGACGTCTGTTTTAGCCATGGCCAGATGTGGTAGAGCTGGGGTGAGATCCCGGGCCGGTCAGACCCCGCAGCCTTGTCCCCTGTCCGTCTAAACAGGCTGCTTGTCCCAACAGCAGGTCTGAATGCGTTCAGTCTGGGGCGGGGGCTGTGGGTTCTGGCTCCTGTGACAGCTGCAGATCACCCCTCTGTGCATCCGTTTGGATAATTCCTCGTTCAGCAACGAGAGAAAGAGCCATTTGACTTTACTGTTGTTTATTCCAGATGAATCAACCTGACCAAAATGCAACTCACATAGCCTGGGTATTAAAGGCCCCTGCAGACTCAAGTCTTTCCCGATTTGCCCCCTGCTCTGCCCCTTTGCCCATCCCGCACTGGCTGCACCCAGATGCCCTCACTGTATGCCTTTCTTGGCACCCGCAGAGCCTGACCCCATCAGCCTGTGCAGGCCCCCTCCAGCTGGAAGGCTGTCTGCCCACCTCTGGGCAGGCACTCAGCACTTCCAGGCTCCCTGAGGTCTGATTTCTACTAGAACGTGATCTCCTGAAGGGCAGGGATGGGGTCTCACTCCACCTAAAGCCCATGCAGCTCCCAGGCCCTTGGCGATGCAGGAGCGCAGGCTGGTCCTGCCACCCCGGACTCACATGTGGGCACCCACATCACGGCCCTGGTCGTCCCACTTTTTCCTGTACCTCTGACTCCTGCCACCATTTCCTTGCTTCCTCTGCGTCGTCCTCTACACCTGGTGGAGGGGGCCCAAGGCCTCGCCCCACTCCCCTCTGGCTCTGGTACCTTCTGCATGTCCCCGTCACTCTCAGGTCTTTAAGAACCATTTCTATGCTTGGGACAACAACCCCATCTCCAGCTTTCTGCCTTGGAGCTCCGCAAACACCTGCTGCCTCGGCGCCAGCCTCGCCTAGAGGAGCTGCAAACGCCTCAAGCTGGACGTGCCTCAATCCACTCATCATCTTCCCCAGACTCCAGCAGCCACCAGGTACTCGTTCCAAACATGACCTCTGATCGCCATCACTCTTCACGTTACAAACAAAAAGCCCTGGTAAATCCTACTGGGTCTGGCATAAGGTTCTGCCCCTTCACTCCGGAACAGTAACAGCTGCAGCAAATACCTACTGAACATCTGCTAGGTGCTGAGCACCATTCTGAGTGCTTCCGACACGTTACCTCTTTTAATCTGCATGGTCCTCTTATCTTATCTCCATTTTACAGACAGGAAAACCAAGGCACAGAGAGGAGAAATAACTTGCCCAATGCCACACAGCCTCTCAGTGGCCCGGCTGGGATTTGAACCCAGGCAGCCTGGCCCCAGAGCTCTGATGCACAACCAGGAACTACCCAGAACCCGATGTGTATCCCCTGATCTGATTGCAACGCCTGTCTCCACATCCTCCTACTGCCAAGGTTCTTGAGCCCTGCACACCTCTGCCTAGGCCAGGCGCTCTCTTCCGGCCACCCTCCCACCCGCCCCTGCCCACTCTTCGCAGCTCCTCCAGGGAGGGTACAGCTTTATTAGTCACAAGGCGCCTCTATCCACAACCAGCTGGCCAACTGCAGAGCCTCGGCACTAAATATGCAAGCTATTAGGTTAAACTGCTGGATTCGAATACGTGCATGCTGGCTCTAAAATGAGACATGTTTGGAATGCGGCCAGATGCTGTTCATTGATTCATTCTCGGCTGGAGAGAAATAGAAGAGGGAATAGTTTTGTTCGCCTCCAGAGAGACTCAAAAGGTGACTTGCGGGGGAGGCATAACTTTGCCGGTGATGCCAAATAGCCACACTGGCCTGCTGACGCTGAGACTCCTGGGGAAGCGCCCACAGGGGATATTCCTGCCCCACCTCCCCCCGTGCATGGGCACTGGGGGTGCCCCAAGAGGTCAGCCCTTGTCACGACAACATTTTGAATGTGGGGAAGTAGGCAACTGGGAAGAAAAGGGCCCCTGTCCAATCGCAGAGGAAGTAGGGAGCAAACCCCAGACTCACGACTCCAGACCCTAACTGCCGAGCAGGGTGCTGGTGCTTCTCCTTTGTAAAGGGAAGGGAGCCATTCAGCACAGAAAGCTAAGGGCTGCACCACGTGTGCCCTGAAGCCTCACCTCCTTGTAGGTCCTCAAGAGCCCGGCGACCTGGTAGGAAACCATCACAGATCCCGCCTCTCGGGCCACAGCCACGCCCGTCCTGGGGTCCATGTGGAGGGTGCTGTCCGATGAGGAGCTCCAGGTTCCGGACAGGCCTGGGAGAGAAAGCCCGCGCTGTCACTCCTCCTTCCCCGCCTGCCATGCCCACCCGGCCCCGTCACCTGAGTGACCGTGCCAGCCTCTGGGCAGCCCTGCCCCTGTGCTCCACACTGCTGCCAGGGGAGCCCCTGCGTCACGCTCAGGGCGGACCCCAAGCCACTCGCCGCTGCACCCTGGCTCTGGCCCACTTCCCCCGCCCCCGGCTGGGGCCACCTGCAGCGCACCTGCTCTCTGCACGGCTGTGACCCTGCCCAGAGTGAGCCCCCGCCATACTTTCACTCCAGCGCCTGCCTGCTTGAATCTCTGGGCATTCCCTTGTCCCGGGCTGACACGGGTGCCGGCCCTCCCCACGGCACCACCCCTGCCCACCCCCCGCTGTTCATCTCTCCCTTTTTAGCAAACAAAGCAAGTGTCAGCTCAAGAGCTGGCGCTAGACAGCATTTCTTAGCTAAAAGCCAATCGCGTTATGTAAGAAATACAACAAAACAACCCAACAACCACATCCTATTTCTGGCAAATTATATTTGCTTTTCTTTAGGGGCAGTGTTGAACATCCTTTTAAAATGAATTGAATTAGATAAAAAAATAGGGAGTCAATTTGAAAAGAAAACTGAGTAACGGAGGCCATGGATGTACAGGCGGCATGGGAAAGGCTGAATCCCAGAAATCACTGAGCAGAATGATAGCTGTTCCGCATTACGTTTCCTTCTAAATATAGGCTGTACGTGGCACACGGTAATCACTAGTCCTGAGATGAATTAAAATGAAACAACGAATTCAGTTGCATTAGCCACATTTCGAGGGATGGATGGTGAGTGCCCCCTGCTGTGTTAGACGCAATTGATAGGGGATGCTTCCACAGTGCTAGAAACTTCTAGTGGACAGCGTTCACCTAGTGCACAGGTTGGCGAGCTTTCTCCATAAAGGGCCGGGTGGTGTGGCTGTTGGGTCGTGTGGGCCAGGAGGTCTCTGATGCCACCGCTGGAACCTGGAACTTGTAGGGTAACAATGGCCCCTGACAACATGTAAATGAGTGTGGGTGGAGTTCCCAGACACTGGCGGAAGGCTGGGTTTGGCCCATGGTTTTCTGCCCCCTGCTCCTTGTCTTACCCCCACAACAGGGCCCCCTCCCATCTCTGGGGCTGCCCCTGACTCAAAGGCATGTCCCCCGCCCACCAACCCTGATCCCGGCCAGTATCTTTCTCTGTCTCTCACCTTCCAGGCCCACCAGAACTGTGGCCAGACAGAGGACGTCGCCCACCACCACCGCTCCGGACAGCTCTGGGGAGATGGCCTGTAGGACGGGCAACGGGACGAAGTCGGACAGGCCCACGTGCTCCATGTCCCGCACGCTGAGCAGCGTCAGGCCCACGCTGATGGTGCGGACAACGCAGGTGTTGTTGGAGACGCCCTTCCCGATCTGCACGAACTCGTCTCTAGGCACAGGAGGGGGATATGGGCTCTCAGTCTCAGGAAAGAGCCCCCAGCTCCCGAGGGAGAAACGTATTCGAGGCCTCTGCAGGGCCAAGCTTTCTGCTGACGGTGGCCTCAGGCATCCCTCCAGCTCAAGTGTACCGAACAGCTGGTGCAGAGCTCGGGCCACTGTAGCGGCACAAACCTGGCCTCATCTCATCTTCCTCCAGGGGGGGCCCATGGCCCACAGCACATCCCCCATGTGCCAGCAGGGAAAGCCAAGGCCAGAGGGCAAGGCGAGCTATGAGATGCTTGCTGGTCCCTTCCCAAGAGGGAACAAGGACATTCTCGGGAGACACAGCCTCTGCCCGCTTCCTCATTGGTAAAACGGGGATAATATGTAAGCTCGTCCGGGCCTGACGCAAGCACTAAACCAGGTCAGTGGCTACAAAGCCCCAAGCCCGGCGCCTGGCACACGGCGAGTGCTCGGTCAACAGCAGCCAAGGTCGCTCTGGTGGAAAGGCCCAGACTGGCAGGCCTGAGGGGCAGGGCCTCTGGCGTCATCACGCTCCTCCACCACACCTTCTCTCTGCGGAGGTCTCACTGGTCTCTAGGAGAGAGGTTCCCAGCACTAACAGGGCCGGCGGGACCTCTGTGGGGGAGCTGAGGGGCTGGGAGGAGCCGGCTCCATTTCCTCCAGGGTGGCCTAGGTCCCAGACTCACGGATGGCCCTCACGACGTGCACGGAAACCCACAGTGTGCCAGAGGCCTTCTCCACGACAGCTTCACCTGCTGGCCCTGAGAACTAGGCGTGTTCCCCACATGACGGGGACGGGAACAGAGGCCTGGAGGGCTGAGCTGCCTCGTTTGGGAAGGCCCCACAAAGGCAAGAGCTGGGGCTTGAACCAGGTCCGACTCCTAAACCCAGTTCCTCCACCAGGCTACGCGCCCCCACGCCTGGCCCCGGGCGTGTTGAGCAGGCCTGTGAACGGGCCATGTTGCAACGGTCCCCCACAGCTGGATACAGCCTTCTGCCCCCAGACGCCCTGGAAGCCCTGCCCAACCCATCCTTCCTTCGAGGCCTGCTGCTTTTCTCTCTTCCTCTGAGCTGCTCTGCCTGTCCCTGGGGCAGTAGTTCTCAACATGTAGAATCATCTGGAGGTCTCGTTAAAACAGGTTGAGGGTGGGGCGCCTAGGTGGCTCCGTGGGGTAAGCATCTGACTTCGGCTCAGGTCACGATCTCGCAGCTCATAGGTTCGAGCCCCTCGTTGGGCTCTGTGCTGACAGCTCGGAGCCTGGAGCCTGCTTCGGATTCTGTGTCTCCCTCTCTCTGTGCTCCTCCCCCACTCACGCTCTGTCTCTCTCCAAAAACAGGCTACAGGGAGGAGTCAGCGGGATGTCACGTGGAAACGCCTGTACACCTCAGATGCAGCAAATGTCACGCTCCTGCCTCCCCGGCACCAAAGCACTGGAAGCTGTGTGCCTCTAGACCAATGTCTAGAAAGTCTGTGATCAGGGACTGGCATCCCCAGCACACGGCCAGTGCAATGGCCAGGTTGCTTACATCTCCCCTGCCCTCCAGCTTTCGCGGGTACAAGAATTTATCACAAACCCAACACCTGAGTCTCGCCTCCGGCCGCCAGGGGACATCGCCAGCAGCTCCCGCCACATGGAAGCAAAGCTCTCCTTGCAGGGGCACTAGACTCTCCGTGTGACCACTCAGCCACCCCTATACATCAAATCCAACTGGCACGCACCTGCACAGGAGAAATGAGTGTCCCCCACACCCTACCTGTTAGTTGCAAAGCTGAGGACCGAATTGTGAGCATGGAAGATGTCTCCGGAGTTGTCGTGGAAGTGGACGGTGAAGGTCATGGTCATTCCCAAAGGCAGGGCTGCCAGAGCCTCCTTGTTCTGGGTGTGCAGGGCGGGGCTCATGGAGAGCCTCAGGTAAGACACGGGAGACACCTGAGGACAGCGAGGGTGTGGGGATGACTGCCCTGGGATCCAGCCTCCCAAGGAGGAGTCACCTGCCCCCAGGGGCGCCCACCTCAGGAGGGACCAGGGGCTGGAACGACTCAGGGGTCACGGAAAGAGAAAAGGCCTTGGTCCCCTGAGTGTCCCAACCGAGCGACGAGAACCCCACCTTCCCACAGCAGGCTAGCCTTACTAAATACAACCCCCCCCCATCTATAAGAATGAAAACCCATGACATTTGAAAAATTAGATCATTATTCACATTTGCCAAAAATATCCCCCGGACTTTGCATCATCAGTTTTCCTTCGAAAACCTGGCTCTCAGGGTGTTTAATGTGGTAGTCTTGCCCATTTGGACTGCGGAGCAAGTATCAGCCAGGGGCCACCCTGTGCTGGCACGTGCTTCAGGGAAAGGGTTATGGAGCCCAGAAACCCGAGCTCCAGAGAGAGCGGCCCTGGCTCTCCATCCCTGGAGAAAATCTATCCTGGCCGGAAAGGTAGCCCCTGCTCAAAAGACCCAATCTCTTGGATAAGGGTCGGCGGGTGCAGTGACGAGTACACACTTGGTGCTCAGTACTTATTTGCTGATGTAGGAGGAACAGCGCGTCGCTTTCACTTACTCAAAAACTAGGGCGAAGGTTCCCTGCCAGGCGGTAATTATGGAAACAAGAAGACGTTAATTAAGGACACAGATCTGTGACCCCGGCCAAATCTCGAAAGTGAAATTATGTATCCTGTCTGTCACCCAGGATTCAGAAAGTGGCTACGATGAGACAGTGGAGGGAAATTCGGGGAGCCGACCCAAAGACGCTGGAGGATAGAGTCCTCATCAGCAGAGAGCACAGGATGGAAAAGGGACAAGGGACGTATCATGACGTGACCAGACGACGCGACCCGGCTGACCTGGCTTACGGCTCGGGCCCAGACCCTGACTCTCCACCACTGGGAGTGACTCGCTCAGCATGTCACCTCCATGATGAGTCCCGGGGTCTTTGCCTGTCCATGTTGCCACAATTGAAATGCAACCATGTCGGTGCCAAGCGTCCAGCACACGCAGTCACCACACACAGGCACCTACGATGTTCCAGGTACCGGCTGCCCAGGCAGACACCGGGGTGCCGGTCAAAGCAAATCACGAGCCTCACTGGGCCTCAGTTTCCCCATCTATGAAATGCGGCCACTGCGATCAGTAATCTCCAAGCATCTCCACCTCTGGCATCTAGAATATTCTATATCTATCCATCTAGGACCATTGCCCCCATCTTATTCGTCAATAAATTCTCACCTACAAGTTCTCAGCTGGGAGGTGAATGGG
>JAQQST010000133.1:0-20209 GCA_028646485.1 Cryptoprocta ferox | reverse complement strand
TTACCCGTTTGTGAAGACTATGTAATCCCTGTCTTTCTGACATGTTTGGCTTGTGCATGTGTTGTCTCTAAATCTCATAACCGTCCTAATTATTACCTTTAGGGCCATGTGAGAAAACAGAAGCTGAGGGAAAGTCAGCGTGACCCCCAGTTACGACCCCGTTCATCTCATGAGCCCGGCTAGATTTTCAGTGGATTTAGGAAATTAAGACACCTGTGCCCTCTTTCAGTCTGGCAGATTTACAAAGCGTTAAGACATTTTGTTGAGTGAGAAAGTGAGAGATGAATGGAGGAAATACAAAGTGGACTTGCTTCTAGTTGTCCAGTTCTCACACAGAAAAGATGGCATGTTGTCACAACTCCACAAAGGATGGTGCAAATTAAAACTCTTGCTCTGAGTTTTTGATTATGTCACTTCAAAAAAAGAAAACAACAAAACTTCCTGTCTCTATGTTTCAGCTGTGATATTTGATGTTTTCACTTTACAAAGGAAGGTTCCAGAAATGTTTTGGGGTGCATGTACTAAGGCGTTGATCTGGGAAAACGAAATGAGATTATTGCTCTGCTGGAGAGGAAAAAGTCCAGGACGTTCTTAACGATAACTGGGCACTGAGAGCCAGGAGAGGTGGGATCTGAGGAGCAAGCCTCAGGTCTGCGGAAAAGAAACTCCGGGGCAGAGAGCAGCCTGTACTATAGACTCTGCCTGCTGGCCTTCAGGACATGAGCTCCTACCTTCTTTTAAGGACCCAGGCCTCGAGTGAGGCATCAGAGCTGGATTAGCCACAATGGCTCCACCAACATCCAGTCTGTGTGTCTGCTAGTACATTCCATTCGGGTACATTAAGTGTCTTTACTTTTATTATTTTTAATTTTTTAATGTTTATTTATTCTTGAGAGATAGAGAGAGACAGAGCACAAGCAAGGGAAGGGAAGAGAGAGGGAGATACAGAATCTGAAGCAGGCTCCAGGCTCGAGCTGTCAGGGCTCGAACCCACTGACTATGAGATCATAACCTGGGTCAAAGTCAGATGCTTTACCAACTGAGCCACCCAGGTACCCCACATTAAGTGTCTTTAAAGGTTTTGTCAAAGCATCTCTTTTCTAGTGGTTTTGTATGAGTGGTTCTACCTTAGTGTGAAAAAATAACACACACACACACACACACACACACACACACACACACAACTCATTTAGAATTAAAGTCTGAAAACAATAGAAAAGCACTATGTTGCCTCAGTTATACTCCCTCCCTGCTAGACTCATCCATAGACTGCCTCCTTTGAAGATATGGAGGTAAAACCGAGATCTCTAGTTCAACCTTTCAAATGCCAAAAGATGTCACAGGTGGCAAAGGGTGAGTTAGAGCCATGGAAATAACTGGGGGGTGGGGTGGGGTTTGGCCAATTCTTAAGATAATTCAATTATGGGGGCACCTGGGTGGTTCAGTCGGTTAAGCATCCGACTTCGGCTCAGGTCATGATCTCACCACTCATGGGTTCAAGCCCCACATTGGGCTCTGTGCTGACACCTCAGAGCCTGGAGCCTGCTTCGAAATCTGTGTCTCCCTCTCTCTCTGCCCCTCCCCCACTCGCACTCTCTCTCTCAAAAATGAATAAATGTTAAAAAATTAAAAAAAATAATTCAATTATGTGAAAATCCTCCAAAAGTGAATCTTGGGCTGCCTAATAAAGTGAAACTCCAGAACCATCCAGGAAAACAAAAAGGTTCCAAAGAGCTCATGATATGGACAGAAAAGTCTGACTCTAGCATACAGAGCTTAATGAGCCACCACCAGGGACCCCTTTGATGCTTTTCTCCTAATACCAAGTACCATTATGCCTTCCTGGGAATAAGCACCTGCCAGAAAGAAAAACCTCTTTATGATGCTCACAAGCTGAAACAGCAAGTCCTGGGCTGGATCAGCCAGAGAGCTGGAGTGGCAGCTGAGGGAAAACCTGAGGATCCTAACAGCAGACAAGAGAGCCCTGGGCTACACCTGGCCACGTGCTGAGTTGGGGCCTATAATGTCATTTCTGGGGAGTCTGAAACCCAAGACTTCCTCCTGAAGAGGAGCATTTTTACTATGGAACTAAGCTGGGATTTACAATTATAAGAAGCAAAAGAGGGAGCACAGACCATACTTACCCTCCAGTACCCCAGAGCAGTTCCCACAAAAGGCAGAGGTTTGGGCCCAGGAATTCCCAGCTCCTTAAAAAGTCCATGTGTGTAGGTCCCATATCTGTAAAATGAAAGAGAAAGAAATGGTGAAAGAGGTGTGGAGACTGGCCAGTCACTGATGCAACTGGAACAGGTAAGAGGGGAGGTAACATGTAGGCAAGAAATAGTAACAGCAATCCAAACAGCAATCATTACATTCACTCATCATCTCCTTTCCCATCTCCACTGTGAGGCCCACAAAGAATGATGATGATTAGCTAAGAGCAACTGACAACTTCACCATCCCAAATCCTAGACTGAACAGGTGATAAATGTTTCCACATTAAGAGCTCCTAAAAGGTTCATACTGGATTCTTTCAGAAAATTCATTCATGATTATTTAATAAATGACCCTGCCATGACCTTGGAAATTGTCACCCTTCAGAGAATGAGGAAGAATGCTCCGATGAATGATGAGATTTTACTAAATATATCCACTCAGTACCAGATAGTTACTGAGAGTCTACTATGAAAATGTTCTTAGCAGTTTCCTCAGAGAGACCTTTCTGCTTTTCCTTCCTTGTAGTCCCTGTTGCTGTTTTGGATCAGGTCCTTCTTAAAAAAATTTTTTTAATGTTTTAGTTTATATTTGAGAGAGAGAGAGAGAGAGAGAGAGCGAGCAAGCGAGCGCATACGTAGGGGAGGGGTAGAGAGACAGAGACAGAATCTGAAGCAGGCTCCAGGCTCAGAGCTGTCAACACAGCCTGACACAGGGCTTGAACCCATGAGCAGTGAGATCATGACCTGAGTCGAAGTTGGATGCTCAACCGACTTAGCTACCTAGGCGCCCCTGGCTCAGGCCCTTCCTAAATCTATCCCCATAGAAGCCTTGAGCAACCACCGTGTTCTTATTTGTATACAATGAAAAATGTGTCAAAGGCTCAACTGGCCTCACTGAAAAGTGAGATTGTATCAGGTCAACCCAAGTCTCTGTTGTCAGGCATTTTGGTTCTCTTGAATTACAAAGAAGGGGGATTGACCCATATGTACCCTGAATGCCATATTAAAGGATCAGTAACTAAACAATCCATTCCCAGACCATTCTTCCCCCTGTGGAATCTGGTCCTCCAACCTGAGATACTCATCTATTCAGCACACTGCAAGGCCCACTCAATTTATCAAGATGGTCAGTAAGCTTACTGACTCTGTGCATCAACTATCTCAAAAACCCATTACAGGTGGTGCTCCCTATGGCAGGCCTGCCTGCAATTCATCCTTCATGAGTTGCCTGTGGAATCCCACAACTGGGGATTCTGGACCCTTGCAAACCTTCCACTTAGGTTTTGCTGAGAGACGGCAGAGTGGAGGAAGGAGAGAGGGTGAGGGAAGAGTCTGCTACCACCATTTTAAGCATGAACTTGCGAGGCCTACAGGGATAACCCCATAGAGACAAACTAGGAAAGTGGTTGGAAAAGATGCTAGGTACAAAGGGTTACAATCCGTGCAAGTGCTTTCAGCTAACAGATGTCTCCAGTTCATAGCACAATACGTGTTATGCAACATAAAATGAGTAAGAACATAATGTTCCAGAAATATGCATTCAGACCTCATCTCCTCTTCTTTGGAAGCTAGCATTTTAGACAGTACACGTTCCAAATATTTTGTACACATCCAGCATTTCTTATACTATGTAATCAAATAAACTCCCAAAATTGCAGGAAATGTTTGAGGGACCCAGCAGAGAGACCTCAACCCAACTCAGCTGGATATTTGGGTCCTTCCTCCAGAACAGTTTGACACATGTGCACCAAATGCCAGAAGTGCGGGTGGCCTCAATTAGTTCTACCTCTGTTCCTTCTTTGCCATGACCAAGACAAAAAATCAATTCTGGCTTCTGGACATTCACCACGTTAATTCAACTCCCAAGTGAGGCCAAACAATTGAGTGAATGCGTCAGCAACACTGGTTGCAAGGAAAGATCTGGTCTAAACTCACAAAGCTCTGTAGAATGCAGAGGTGGGGCTGGGTGAATTTTTCTGATTCATTCCAGCTTCCCTCTTTTAGGTAGAGTAATGCTGCTGTTGGTACAAATGAAGGGGCTAACAATAAAGTAACTCATTTTTAGTGCCTATACATTGCGTTGGCAGGCAGAGGGCACTGTCTACAGCTACTGACTCTTGGCTACACCAGTGTCTTCTAACTCGAAAGTGCCGTTTGCCTGGTGGTGACAGTATCCAGTGACAGCCCCACTGCCAGACAGACCACTCACAGTGTGACTTATATGGTGTCCTTGTCCCCTGGCTTCAAGCAGATGAGATGTTGACCCTGTGGTCCTGTGCTGCCCTCCTGTGGGACCAGGACTGAGGAGTATCTCTGGGAGGTCTGCTCTGAGGGAGGAATATTCTCCCACTCCATCCTGAGTCCTACCTGGATGCCTCTCACATCAGCATTGGCTCAGGGTCTTACTCTTCACCTGTGCTGAGAGGTTAAAATAACCTGCTGGGCATTTGTAAACATGTACACAACCTATATCATAGAAGTATGAATGTGTACACTAAATTCATATTACCAACATTACTCTAGAAGGCACCCTTATAGTCACAAAGGCCGAACCAACAGCCTCCTTTTAGCCATCAGAAAGAACAAACTGGAAATAGTGTTATCTCAGTAAAAAAAAAAAAAAAAAAAAACCACTAGTTAAACCACATCAATTATATTTAAATGTCATCACACAGAACATATGTTGCCACAATACCCAGCATTCTGAACCTTTCTCTCAGAAAATGAAAATGAGGCTTATATGTTCTACGTTTACATCCTCATGATTTTCTACTCTTAAAGAAAGTGAAATTGAGATAGAGTCAAATGTCACATGGAGGGGACTGTCCCTACCCACAGTTTGAAACTAAGTCCTTTTTCCGAACCTGCTCCAGGATGCCTGGAATCCTTTCAGAATTCCTCTGCTAATGATTTTGATTCCTCCTCCTGTACTGTAACATAGAAGGAAAAAACATATTTAAGATCCAAATTTGCTATTGGGGTTATGTCTTTAGAGCCTGCTGGCAGATTTCACACCGAGGTAGGAAGAAATCTCTATACTGATGCTAACCTTCCCAGAGACTAGAAGGAAAACCTGAAATGAATAAAATTTCAAGATTTCTGCCAAGTCTCCTCAGCTCTAAAGATACTCATTTAGGGGTAAAGAGTTCTGCATATTGCAAGGTCGGGGAATGGCCAGGAGAGAGGCACAGAAAAGAGGGAAGAGCCCAGTGTGAGGAGGAAGGCGAGGCACGTCCAGCCCCCCTGGAAGTCTGGGTGCACCAGTGATGTGTACATGATGCCTGGTGGTGGCAGAGAGGGGAGCAGGAGCCACCTGAGAGACACAGGATCAATCCTTTTACACGTGTCCTCAGTAGACGCAGACCAGGAAGGTGAAGATAATGAGACAAGACCCAAGCCGCTCTCTCTGCTTCCAGAATCCCCAGATCTTGGGATGGGGATGAGGACCCCAGAGCACAGGAGCCTATTATTTTAATCTGTCTCTGATGAATTCTGCTTGATGGGTCTAAGTCCCAACAGGTGCTCAATCAGAAGATCATCCCCAGAAGCAAATAATGTCTCTCAACTCTCCTAACTACAGAAATTGGAGTTGGGGAAAAAAAAAGAAAAAAAAAAGAAATTGGAGTTGGGGTATGGGGGTACTCCTTCTGCAGATCTAGATGAGGTCAATAATAACCCCTTATGTGTTTCTAGCACGTTTGAAGCATCCAACAGTTTAGGAACTTCCCCTTTATTAACTCTTTGCCCACAGAACAGACAAGGAAAAGCAGGTAAAGATTGCTGATTAGCAAGGTTCCAGAGGCAATGAGCCTGGACAGTTACTCACAGATAGAGGAGCACCAGGCTGGTAGCCAGGAGAAGCCAGGTTTCTGTGGAAAAGCTTGGGATCAGGTCCATGGCCACTTTCACTCTGCGGATCTCCTCTACTCTCTTTCAGCAGGGTGCGCCAGTCTTCTCTGGCCTGTGCATGCAGAGCTTCCCTTCCCACCAGCAGAGATTCAGTGAGGCTGGAATGTATATACTGAAGAGGGGGCGTGGCTGGAGCTGCAGCCAGTAGATCAGCCAATCGTGCTCCACCTCCAGGAGCTCCCCATCCATGAGTGTTGGCAAAGTGTTGTGGACATTCCCAGTTTGACCTCCTTTGAGTTCATATTTTGTGGGAAATCAATAAACAACTCAATCAGTGTGTTCAGTAATCTCAAAGGTTACAGAAGTTTAGGTAAAACCACTGCCCTTATATCTCTAACTTGCCCTTTTTACCATGACTCTGGACTCCTAAATACTTGAAATCCTTCACACAAGCTGGGTCTACTCATCTTTACCCATGTAGTTTCCTCTGCCTAAAAATTCCCATGTACCCCCTAGAAGGATCCTGTTCATCCTTCAATCCCAGCTCCAACAGAATCCCCTCTGTTAGAGTCTGTCCTCACCAACTTTCTTGAACAGATATAACCACTTCCTGCCCTGGGAAATTTCTGTCCCATGAGCCCCAGTTCTATTCTTGTTCTCTGTACCCTCCATCCCTATGATTGGTCTCTACACCCATTTGCCTTACAGAGAGACAGCTTCTCAAGGGCACAGTCTGAGTACTTATCAACATCATGTTCCTAGTCTCCAGCAAAGTGTATATGCTCAGGGAGCATCCAGAAAGGTTGATGTACTTGAGTTGATAGAAGTGAAATTATTGGGCTTCTTAGTATCCCTTCTGGGTAGATCACTGGCGACCTTGCCTGCTGGGAAAGGTATGAGGACATAGCCTCTGGAAATTACACCAGCTCATTGTCATCACTCTGACCCATGTTCTGTATCTGCATGTCCTGCGAAACCATGGATTGCATGGCATACCTCTTGAATCTCTGGGACAATGGAGCCCTGCAAAGAAGTAATTAAGAAAGAAGTGGCTCCAAGCTGGAATACCAACACAGGACAGACATGGGAAGCTGGAAGATGATCCACAGGAAAAGTAGAAGAGAAAGTCCCAGGAATTATGAAATATTTCTGCCCCCTTTTGGTGCCTTCATAGGGCACCATTCCATAGGGCCATGCTACTACCCTGTTTACAGATGTAGGGACTGAGATTCAGTGACTGCAGTTGTATTTCCAACAGCCATTGATCACAAGAACATATTGTAAATAAGTGAACATAAAGGGAGACTGAAAAGTCTTCTGTGCTCAGCGATACTGATATTCAATGTTTGTCATTCCTTGATAAGAGTCCCTACAGGAAATAGACCCACGTCTGCAACAGCAAACTGGTTAAATCTGTTCCAATGTCCTTGGCTACCTGCACAGCAGCTTCCTCATAATTCCAGAATAAAGGACTCTGCCTCATCTTAGCAGGGAATACAGATGCTTGCCAAGACAGTACTAAGAGTATTGTTTGGTGGGATGTACTGTCCAATGTTCCCTGGAAGAGAGGTACACAGAATCAAGGAAAGATTCTGTCATTTGATAATTCCTGACAACTTAATGCTCTCAAGTAAACACAAAGCCTTTTTTATTGTACTTGGAAGCCAAGCCTCTGTGGAAACTAATACAAATTTATCCTCCTCCAAAACTCATGCTCGGCTATGATGATTTCATAACTAAGCCTAAAATGAGCAGCCACCTGCCCTCTTCACCTCAGAGCCTGCTGCACCTGGTTGGAATCTATCCCAAAAGTGATAGGCTTGTCACTGCTGGGGACTACAATGCAGCCATCACTGAACCAAGGCAGATGGCCTTGTCTGCAAGGAAGAATAATGGAGGCATGAACTTTGTGCCCCATTATTCTCCACAAGGGAACACCTGCCATAACAAGACTCACATCCTCAGAGTTGTGAAGCATGTATGAAGGAAGACACTGTGTGTCAGAAGAACACCCCCCACACCTCATGGCTCTCATCTACTCCTTCCTGTACTAATACGCTCATCATGAACTTTCCAAACTCTGTTCTAAATGCATGCAGTAAAGGCAGATCTCAGATCCAGATATCATTCAGATTGAAGATAGAGAAAACTAACAGATAATTATAGTGCAGCCAAGTAGAAGTAACTATGCATCCTCCTCAACAGTGAAGGATTTATTAGATTCCTTAGTCTCCTTAGCTGTTGGTCAAAGTTGAATCGAATAACATTCAGGGAAGATTTAGGCTCAGATATCAGTGTAGGCGAATAGGCTGTCAGGGACTCAAGGATGCAGGGAGCCCAGCTGTCTAATATTCTCATACATTTGTATTGTTAGCTCACGTGCATCTCCTTGGGGAAGCATGGCCTGACTTCCACAGGCCAAGAGAAGTGCTCACAGTAGGGGAGGCAGTGTTGCCCCGGAATGATTTGTGCATCACATTCAAATTTCACAGATCACAGTCTCAAGTGTGCAAAAATAAAGGAAATGTTAAATGTCTCTTCCTAACTGGGAAAACTCCTATTCTTCTCAGTAAGGTCAAACTTGATCTTGCCAATTCCGGGTAACCAGGTGGTATTTAAAAGTTGGTGGTTTGGCCCTACAGTTGGCGTGGGAGTGGTAAGGAAAATGACAGGTCGTCGACATCCTGGCATTAGAGGAGGTGGGTACCTCTCCCATTGTCATTAGATGTTGGATGGGCTCTACACCTGCTGCATTCAGTCCCTGGGCCAAGAATAAATATAACAAAGTCAAATCCTTGCCTTATGAACTTAACACTCTAATGGGGAGAGAGACCAAACCAATAACCATGCAAACATTGAGCTATAAATCAAGACACCTGCTATAAAGCAATAGTATTTGGTATATCTGGTGACTTTGCTGAGCCACATACCAGACCCTCTGCAGGCCTTTTAGAAATGATCACTCCATATGAACTTTTAAAAACAGTTTAACTCAAGTGTGAGAGAGGATAAGAGTTATAGAGTAACCCCAAATCATGCAATATATTTTCTTTTAGCAAGAGGAGGACACTTGTCTTAAAGTTTTAATTGAAACATACTTAAAAGGTTGGGTGTTTGGTAGATGTGGACTGTTTACTTTTTTCCTTCTTACTGATTCTGGTTTTTTTTTTCTTTTATTGTCAAGTTGGTTTCCATATAACACCCAGTGCTCATCCCCACAAGTGCCCTCCTCCATGCCCATCCCCTCTCCCACTCTCCCATCAGCCCTCAGTTTTCAAGAGTCTCTCATTGTTTACCTCCCTTCCTCTCCCCAACTATTTTTTTCCTACTGATTATGTTTAAATGGCTCTTTTTACCTCCTTGCTTGTGAGGAACCACGGAGAATGTTAACGTTTAGAGACTTCATTTTCTGGACTTCATTGGAGCCTACAGTGTCTATCCAGTTGTGTAAACACAGGGGTTGGGGCAGAACCACCACACCTCATCCTTCCCCACCCTTATAGGATCTAAAACCTCACTAGGATGGGATTCCTCTCATCTTCCTTCTCTAGTGGGCAGAATTTGTCTCTAAACAGTTCCCTAAGTAGAGTACCTTGTAGGTCAATATAAGCTAACCCCCAAAAAGAACCAAAGAAAAGGAGTAAGGAGAGCTCATTTCCTCAGCAATACAGTATTTTTTTTTAATCAAATTCAGTTTGGATTTCCAAGCAGAACCATGACCAGAGCAATTTGAGTGAGGCATTCCACTTGAGCACAAATTGCTCAAAATCTCACTAATCATATAAATTTTAAACTGTATTCAAACATATTTAAAAGTTAATATTAATGCAAATAGATAAATAAAGGATAAAATATCATAATTTTAAATAAACACATTCACTAGGTTAATTTTATGTAACTGATTCACTCCAAAAAATGGGAGGGAAAATATAAGAAAACTAGAGAATAATGCCATGAGTTCTATTATTTGACCAACAGAGGGTTTAGAACAGAGAATACATACAAAGAAATAATTCAAGAAAATTTCCCAGAACTGAAGAGCAAAAGTCTCCAGATTGAAAGTCCAATGCACTGCACCACTCACTACAGCCCTTGAACACAATGTGGTGAGTTAGATGTCAATATAAATTTATTTAAAAATAGAAAAAATAAATAATGCAATTCCTCAGCCACACCAGCCACATTTCAAGTGCACAAAACCCCCATGTGGCTGGAGACAACCATATTAGACAACAAAGATACAGAATATTTTCATCATTGCAGAAAGGTCTCTTGGACAGCTCTGGATAGAATAATGGATGACAGCAGATCCATGAAGTTACATTGTCATGAACTTTCAGACACCAGAGAGAAAAAGAAAATCCCAAATGCTTGCAGAAAGGGTGAGGGGAGAAAGACCCAGGTCGAGTACAAGGAATCAGAAACCAGAAGGGCAGGAATCTTCTCAACAGCAATAGCAGAGACAAGTCTCTATGTCTACAAGTTCATGGAGAAACTTCTAGCCCACCTATAATTCTATGCTCAAATCATCCATCAAGCATGAGGGTAGAGCAGAGATATATTCAGGCATGCACATTCATTAAAAAAAGATTAACTCCTCTTCATCATTCTTCTGAAAGCTACTAGGAGATGGCCTCTACAGAAATGAGGGAGAAAACCAAGAAAGAGATCAGGTGGAGCAAGATGCCACCAGTTTTGTTAAAATAACTGTTAGCACGGTTCAACTTTTTAAAGCATGTACATCTATACATTTGATTTTTTTAAGTAAAATAATTTTTTGAAAGCCTCAATAAGGTATCAGTTCCTCCCAACCACTTTCAGGGACAGGTGCTCCTCTGTGCTCTCAAAGCACTGAGGCTAACCTTCCACTGTACTGAATCTATCTATTCAAGGGTCTGACTTTTCCCCACCAACAGGGCACAATTGGACCTGATCCAGAGCAGCGCCTAGGAAATGTTTGTGGATCTGAAGAAAGCCCAGATCAAGAACCTTCCTTGCTGACCTTCTAGATGAGTTTGAGGTTCAGATGAACCTCCAGATAGCTGATGCTGGGAAATCCCCAAATGACAAAATGATGAGAGATCCTGGTGGAGTCCATGTGCTGTTTCCAATATGTGTTTCCCAAGAAGCCACAAGATATTTTACTGAAGACCTACTGTGTGCTCAGCAGAGTGTAGGCCCTGAGAGGTCAACAGTGGGGCCAACATTAGCCGCAAACCACCCCTGCCTTTTGTGGGTCTGGGGGGTCCATCTCGTCAGTGGTACTAATGAGTTTGCCTGAAAGCAGCACAATATAGTGAAGGAAGCCACACTTCACCTTTTCTACTCTCTCACCTTGAGGAAGTCATTAATCTCTCTGTGCCTCAGTTTCCTCAGGGGGCTGTTAGGAGGATTAGATGAGAAATCCGTAAAATTAAAGCCTTGGATTTGAAAAATAAGACTCTTTCCAGTTCTCTTATTCTTTCATCCTGGTTAATCAGTCAACAGTGTTATGGTTCCAATTGCAGACATGAGACATAACAGTGCTTTTGAAAATACACAGATGCTCGACGAAAATGGAGCTTTTTGACTTTTCACAGATGAAATAATCATCCCCATAAGACCCTTCCTGGGGTGAGATTGGGGAGGGAGAATTTCTTCATAAAACCACTTCTTGGTCACTTGGGTAACAAGTTTTCTGAGTTCAGTGTTTCTGATCCTGCCCCCTGCCCCACCATCGCCCTTTCTCTGCTCCTCCCAGAATGAGCTCAGAATGTTTAGGGGTATGACTTCTGGGCTGGAAAAGTGGGCTTCAGATTCTCTCTCTACTCTGGGCCTTACCAGTGACACCTGCTCCCTGCCCTGGTTCTACAGAAGGTCCTTTCTGGTCTGCAGCTGTGTCCATGCTCCTATCAGGGGAGTTGCCCCTGATGACCTGGGCCCTTCTCACTGGCACCCAGGATCCAGCCCCACCCTCCACCCAGCTTTGATGAGAGTCCACATTCACTGCTGCAGGTCCCCTAGCCCTCCTGGGACAGCCACTTGCAGGCCCACGGGGTTTCTCCAGAGATCCTGGTATAGGCTGAATTTTGTGCCTTCCAAATCTGTATGTGGAAGTCCTAACTGCCAGCAATTCAAAACATGACTGCAGTTGGAGATGTGGTCCTTATGAAGGGAAAGAATGTTAAATGTGGTCACTAGCATGGGCCCTAATCCAACATGACTGATGCCCTTATAAGAAGAGGAGATCAGGGGGCACCTGGGTGGCTCAGTCAGTTAAGCGTCCGACTTCGGCTCAGGTCATGATCTCATGGCTCGTGAGTTTGAGCCCCTCATCAGGCTCTGTGCTGACAGCTCAAAGTCTGGAGCCTGCTTCGGATTCTGTGTCTCCCTCTCTCTGGGCCCTTCCCCCATTGATGCTCTGTCTCTCAAAAATAAATAAAAATGGTTAAAAAATTTTTTTTAAAAAGAAGAGGAGATCAGGACACAAACATCCACAGAGGGAAGACCATGTGATGACACAGGGAGATGGCCATCTGCAAGCCATGGAGAGAGGCCACAGAAGGAACCAAGTTTGCCAACCACTTGATATTTTACTCCTGGCCTACAGAATTGTGAGAGAATAAATTTCTGTGGTTGACGCTCCTCGGTCTGTGGTACTTTGTTATGGAGCCCAGCAAATTAATACTGATCCATTCTCCTCTCATGGGCTGGAGCAGGGGACCTGGGGCACTCTTGTTGTACAGTAATTATATTTCTGTCTCTCCAATTAATTTATTAGATCCTCATGGGTAAGAGCCACAACTTCTTCACTTCTATAGTCTAGGGCCTAAGAGGGCTATGGCTGGCATGGTGATTTTGAAGGAATGCAAGAGTGATGGCGTAATTTCCTTTTTGAAGAAGTTCCTTCGAATTTTAATAACATGGAGAGTTCAGAGGTCACATTACTCTGTAAATAGTCCGATTAATCATAAGTACCAGTTTTTGTCACATAACACAAAGGTCATGAGGCTTAATGATGTAGACCCCTTGCAAGTCACTGGAAAAGGGAGGATCAAGATTTGACCAATGTGGTGATGGCCATGACAACATTGACACCTGGAGCAGCTGGCTTTAAGAGAAGGGCTTGCTTCTGGCACTTCACCTGAAGTCAAATGAAGGTAAGACAGTTCACCAAAACTACAAGACATTAAGACCTAGTATATTCTAACACTCCCATTCCTATGTGAGAAACAGAGACATAACTCCACAAAAATAAAGATAACAGTAAAGTAGGCTTAAGGGAAAGCCCACCAAAGCACCAATGTGCCCACAGAGTGGGGGCAGTGGTGGGGTGGGCCCATAAAAGGACAATGCTCTCTTTCTCTCTCAAAATATTTTTTTAAAAAAGAGATAAGCATGTCTCGTCCTACCTCTTCATGTATACTGGACACTGCATAGCCTGGAAATGACCAGACTGACTGGTCAGAACTCTGGTACCAGAAGAGCAATGTTAAGAGAGGGCTGGAAAGACCCCACATGGACTCAGTGGGAGGGTTTCCCTCCTGTCATTGCAGTGCATCCCTGCCCCCAAGAGCATCCACGCTTAGGTGTGATAGTTCTTAGCCTTAGAAATAAAAACTGTCAACAGAACCTGTGTGTTTCAATTGGTTAAGCATCTGACTCTTGCTTTTGGCTCAGGTCATGATCT
Organism: Cryptoprocta ferox; assembly: GCA_028646485.1. NCBI lineage: Eukaryota > Metazoa > Chordata > Mammalia > Carnivora > Eupleridae > Cryptoprocta > Cryptoprocta ferox. The sequence goes on along the minus strand of JAQQST010000133.1, from coordinate 6,475 downwards.
CATAGTTCGTGGGTTTAAGCCCAGAGTCAGACACTGTGCTGACAGCACAGAGCCTGCTTGGGATTCTCTATCCCTCTCTCTCTGCCACTCCCCTGCTCATGCTCTTTCTCTTTTAAAATAAATAAATAGGGGCACCTGGGTGGCTCAGTCGGTTAAGCAGCCGACTTCGGCTCAGGTCATGATCTCGTGGTTTGTGAATGCGAGCCCAGGATCGGGCTCTGTGCTGACAGCTCGGAGCCTGGAGCCTGCTTCAGATTCTGTGTCTCCCTCTCTTTCTGCCTCTCCCCTGCTCACACTCTGTCTCCCACTCTCTCAAAAACAAATAAACGTTAAAAAACTTTTTTTAAAAAAGAGGTAGGTGCTCAACCATCTGAGCCAACCCTATAAAAAATAATAAAATAAAATAAAATTAAATAAGTAAGGAAGCTTAACTACATACATACATGCTGCCAATTGTTTTACCAACCAAAAGGGAGTTATTCAGGAAAAAAGAGAATTGCAATCCAGGACAAACAAGCTTCAGCAAAACCATAGCCCAATCTAAAGAACAAAGGGAGCTCAAAATTTCCTGAGGAGACAAATTTTGAGAAATAGGGAGCTCCGTACATCCCGCCTGCATCTCTCAAACAAAGAAGGGCTGAAGCCAAAGGACGCTGAACCACAAGAGTCTGGGAGGAAAAGAGACAGAGTCCACTAAGAAGACAGCCTCATAGGTGTGTGATTGCAAACTGGGGAAGATAAAAACGGGCTGGGACCAGAGGCTCAGAGGGGAGGGAGCCCCCTCCGTGGAGAGCCATGGAGAGACGAGGGGAAGAGAAAGAGAAGCTGAAAACATTCATAGAGCAGCCTCTAGGGAAGAGAAAAATCTCGGCCCCGGACGGAGAGGGATCCTATCATCCCACCTGTAACTGCAGGGCGCAGGGAGAGAGATCCTTTCTCTCTAGCTGGGGTGCTTTCCTTGGACTAGGTGCCCCGATCAGAGGCGGCACCAGGAGAAACTGCTCCCCTACTTCCCTTACTCGATCCCCAGGTAGGAAGCCACCCGGCCTGCCGCCCAGCCTGCGGGAGTACATTTCAGGCGGTATCATTAAAGTGCCTGGACTAGGATCTGGAAACGAGGCGGGGCTTGGGAAATACAACTTGGCCCGCCTGCGGCACAGGGAGATCGGACCCAAAAGAGTGGGTTGCAATACTTGGTTGGAGAAGGGACTGAGGCGCCGCCATTCTTCTCCCCACAACCACCAAGGCGGGGCCTAGGGTAGTGGCCCTCGGGACCCACAGTGGAGGCCAGACCTGCCTACGCCAAACCACGCTCATCCACGCTGGAGAGCTGCCTTTTTCTTTTTCCGGAGCCTGGGCAAGACCAACATTGGTGCATTGCTGTGGTTAGATCAATTCTTGCTGTTCAGATATATTTTCCCTTATCTCATTCTTATCTCTCCCCTCCACTGGACTAGGCACTCTGGTCACTGCTTTACCTAAACAGTCATACTTAATCCATTCTCTTGATGCTACCTTCCTTTCTCTCTCTCTCTCTGGAATAATCAGACTATACAGTTTCTTTGGGTAACATTATCTTCGGTTTTTTTTCTCCTCACCTCTACCATCTTCTCCTCTATCACTCTCTGAATTAAGCCTTTTAGTCTCTGCCTGGTCGACATTCAACTTCACTTCCTCCACACCCCTGTCACTTCTCTCTTTGTATATGCTCTTCCAACAGCACTGCCTCCACGCTACTCTTTATTTGTAGCTGGGATTTCTGGTTTTATGCTTTTATTTTTTTTAATTTTTTACATTTATTTATTATTGAGAGACAAAGAGAGACAGAGCACACACAGCGGAGGGGCAGAGAGAGAAGGAGAAACAGAATCCAAAGCAAGCTCCAGGCTCTGAGCAAGCTGTCAGCAGAGAGCCCTACACAGGGCACAAACTCGTGCACCGTGAGATCATGACTTGAGCCAAAGTCAGTCACTCAACCGACTGAGCCAGCCAGGCACCCCGGTTTTCTGCTTTTAGACTGCCCTTTGTCTTTTGTTGTTTTTGTCCCCGCACCCTCTTTCCCCCCCCCCCACTTTTCTTTCCTTTTTATTTTCTTTCCCCTTTTGGTTTCCTTGTTTGTTTGATTTGTCTGTGCGTTTGCATGCTTTTGATCCCTATGTGTTTGTCTCTCTGTTTTCCTTTTCAGGGCTACTTCAAGAAACAAGCCAAAGTATACTTGGTGGACAGTCGCAAATATCACTGAGTAGGGAATAAAATAACCAAAGGCACTGCAAGAGAAACCAAGAGACACCACTAAAAGAACACTTCCTGAACGGACAGGCCCTGGAAAGTCAATGAGCCTCCTTTAATATAGCAATACTCGCAGGTGCAGACTGCATATCAAGCTTTTAAAAATGACAAGAGACAGAAAGCTAGCCAAAATGACAAAAGGGAAGAACTCTCCTCTAAAGAAATTCCAGGAAGAAGTCACAGCCACAGAACTGCTCGAAGCAGATATAAGCAACATAATGGAGCAAGAATTTAGGACAATTGTCATAAAACTCATCACTGGGCTTGAAAAAAGCATGGAAGTCATCAGAGAAGCTATTGATACAATGACTAGGGACCTTCAAAATAGATGTGACGAGTTTTAAAATGCTATAAATGAGGTACATAATAAAATGGAGGCTGCCACTGCACGATTGAAAAGGCAGAGAGGAGAAGAGGTGAATTAGAAGACGTACTTATAGAAAAAGAGGAAGGGGCACCTGGGTGGCTCAGTCGGTTGAGCGTCCGACTTCGGCTCAGGTCACGATCTCACAGTCAATGGGTTGGAGCCCCGCATCTGGCTCTGTGCTGGCAGCTCAGAGCCTGGAGCCTACTTCTGATTCTGTGTGTCCTTCTCTCTCTCTTCCCCTCCCCTGCTCATGATCTGTCTCTGTCTCTCAAAAATAAATAAAAATGTTTTAAAATCTTTAAAAAAAGAAAAAGGGGAAGCCAAGAAGAAGAGATAAATAGACCCAGGAGCACGAAAGGAGAATTCAAGAACTGAGTGATACAATCAAAAACCACAATATCCGTATCATAGGAATTCCTGGAGAAGAAAAAAGAAAAAAGTTCCTGAAGGGGTACTTGAACAAACTATAGCTGAGAACATCCCCAATCTGGGGGAGAAACCAGACATTGAAATCCAAGAGGCACAGAGAACTCCCCTCAGACATAACTTGAATCGACCTTCGGCAAGACATATCATAGTGAAACTAGCAAGACATATCATAGTGAAACTAGCAAAATATAGAAATAAAGAGAGAATTCTGAAAGCAGCTAGGGATAAAAGGGTCCTAACACACAAAAGGAGACATATCAGAGTGGTTACAGACCTATCTATTGAAACTTGGCAGGCCAGAAAGGAATGGCAGGAAATCTTCAATGTGATGAACAGAAAAATTATGCAGCCAAGAATCCTTTATCCAGCGAGCCTGTCATTCAAAATAGAAGGAGAGATAAAGGTGTTCCCAAATAAACAGGAATTGAGAGAATTCATTACCACCAAACCAGCCCTACAAGAAATCCTAAGAGGGACTCTATGAGGGAAATGTCGCAAGGAATACAAGGTACCAGAGATACCACTACAAACATGAACCCTACAGAGAACACTATAAATCTACACCCATATTTTTCAAAAATAACACTGAATGTAAATGGACTAAAAGTTCCAGTCAAATGACACAGGGTAGCAGAATGGATAAAAAAACAAAATCCATCTATTTGCTGTCTACAAGAGACTCATTTTAGACCTGAAGACACCTTCAGATGGAAAGTAAGGGGATGGAGAAATGTCTATCATGGACTGGAAGTTAAAAGAAAGCCAGAATAGCCATACTTATACCTGACAAACTGGACTTTAAAGTAAAGGCAGTAACAAAAGATGAAGAAGGACATTATATAATAATTACAGGGTCTCTCCATCAGGAAGAGCTAACAATCATAAACATCTATGCGCTGAATTTGGGAGCACCCAAATACATAAAACAATCGCAAACAGAAACAATCTTATTGATAACAATGTGCTAATTGAGGGGATTTTAATACCCCACTTACAGCAATTGATAGATGAACTAGATAGAAAATCGCTAAAGAAACAATGGACCTGAACGACACATTGGAACAGATGGATTTGACAATATATTTAGAATTCTACATCCTGAGGCTAGGAAATTCACCTTCTTCTCGAGCGTGCATGGCACAATCGCCAAGACAGAACACATACTGGGGCATAAAGCAGCCCTCCATTAATATAAAGGAATTGAGATCATACCATGCACACTTTCGGATCACAATGCTATGAAACTTGAAATCAATCACAGGAAAAAGTCTGGAAAACTTCCAAAAACACGTAGGTTAAAAACCACCCTACTAAAGAATGACTGGGCCAATCAGGCAATTAGACAAGGAATTTAAAAATGTATGGAAACAAATGAAAATGAAAATACAACAATCCAAACTCTCTGGGATGCAGCAAAGGCAGTCCTAAGAGGAAAGTATATTGCAATCCAGGCCTATTTCAACAAACTAGAAAAAGTGCAAATTCAAAATCTAACAGAGTACCTAAAGGAACTAGAAGGGGAGCAGCAAGAGAACCCCAAACCTAGCAGAAGAAGAGAAATAATGAAGATCAGGGCAGAAATAAACAAGATAGAATCCAAAAAAAAAAAAAAAAACATTTGAACAAATCAATGAAACCGAGTTGTTTTTTTGAAAAAATAAACAAAATTGATAAACCTCTAGCCAGGCTCCTCAGAAAGAAAGAGAGAACACTCAAATAAACAAAATCACAGATGAAAGTGGATCTATTACAACCAATCCCTCAGAAATACAAGCAATCATCAGGGAATACTATCAAAAATTGTATGCCTACAAACTGGACAACCTAGAAGAAATGAACAAATTCCTAAACACACAATGCACTACCAAAATTCAAAAGGGAAGAGATGGAAAATATGAACAGACCCATCACTAGTGAAGAAATCAAATCAGTTATCAAAAATCTCCCAACAAATAAGAGCCCCGGGCCAGATGGCTTCCCTGGGGAACTCTACCAGACATTAAATCAGAGTTAATACCCATTCTTCTCAAGCTATTCCAAAAGATAGAAATGGAAGGACTACTTCCGAACTCATTCTACGAAGCCAGCATCACTTTGATTCCCAAACAAGACAGAGAGCCAACAAAAAAAGAGAACCACAGGCCAATATCCTTAATGAATACAGATGCAAAAATCCTCAACAAGATACTAGCAAATCGAATTCAACAGCATATAAAAAGAATTGTCCACCATGATCAAGTAGGATTCATTCCTGAGTTACAGGGCTGGTTCAATATTCACAAATCCATCAATGTGATACATCGCATTAACAAAAGAAAAGATAAAAACGATAAGATGCTGTCATTAGAGGCAGAAAAAGCATTTGGCAAAATACAGCATCCTTTCTTAATAAAAACCCTCGAGGAAGTCGGGATAGAAGGAACTTACTTAAACATCATAAAGCCATTTATGAAAAGCCCACAACTAATATCATCCTCAGTGGGGAAAAACTGAGAGCTTTCCCCCTGAGATCAGGAACAAAACAAGGATGTCCACTCTCACCACTGTTGTTTAACATAGTGCTGGAAGTCCTAGCATCAGCAATCAGACCACAAAAGGAAATAAAAGGCATCGGAATTGGCAAAGAGGAAGTCAAACTTTCACTTTTCGCAGATGACATGATACTCTACATGGAAAACCCGAAAGACTCCACCAGAAGCCTTCTAGAACTGATCCAGGAATTCAGCAAAGTCGCAGGGTACAAAATCAACGTACAGAATCGGTTCCATTTTTATACACCAATAATGAAGCAACAGAAAGAAAAATCAAGAAACTGATCCCATTCACAATGGCACCAAAAACCACAAAATACCTAGGAATAAACCTAACCAAAGGTGTGAGAGATTTGTATGATGAAAACTCTAGACAACTTATGAAGGAAATTGAAAAAGACACAAAGAAATGGAAAAACATTGCATCCTCATGGATCGGAAGAATAAACATCGTTAAAATGTCATTGTTACCCCAAAGCAATCTACACCTTCAATGCAATCCCAATCAAAATTGCACCAGCATTCTTCTCAAAGCTAGAACAAACTATCCTAAAATTTGTATGGAACCACAAAAGACCCCGAATAGCCAAAGTAATACTGAAGAAGAAAACCAAAACGGGAGGCATCACAATCCCAGCCTTTAGCCTCTACTACAAAGCTGTTATCACCAAGACAGTATGGTACTGGCACAAAAACAGACACATAGACCAATGGAATAGAATAGAGAACCCAGAACTGGACCCACAAATGTACGGCCAATTAATCTTTGACAAAGGAAGAAAGAGTATCCAATGGCAAAAAGATAGCCTCTTTAATGGGTGGTGCTGGGAGAACTGGACAGCAACATGCAGAAGAATGA
>JAQQST010000132.1:0-20740 GCA_028646485.1 Cryptoprocta ferox | reverse complement strand
TGGAAAGTCAACAAGAAGTCGGGTCAGAGCAGCGCGGGCTTGGTTCCCTCCTTCCCGCCATGGACTCATGAGCCTCCTGGCCTCTGCAGGCTAGCTAACAGCTCTGTGGTTGATGGGAGTTTCAGCGCGGGACCCGCCTGAAGGAGTGTTGGGGTAGCAGACCCCAGCAGAAGCCTCTAGGGCCTAGAAGGGGTCGCATCGAGATCCTGAGGCTCAAACTCTTCCTGTGGCACGGCCCATATGTCCCACGCCAAATGGGCGAAGAGTGAAAGAGTCGCCCCTTTGCTGTGACTGGCACTTGGCTTGGATGTTGGACTCCGAGGAAGTGTGAGGAGGTGCATCCCTGCCAGGGAGAGCCCATATCCAGTCCCTTCTCAGGAACAACTCTCCGAGATCCCCTTTGGTCCAAAGAGGCTGTTGGCAAATGGGGGGGGAGGGGGACTCCAGAGGGGCGGTGGGCAAGAAATGAAAAGCCCTCACTGAGCATCACATGAGAGCCCGAGTGATTGTGGCTGGTGTTCACACGTGGGGTCTTCAGGGCAAGTGCAGTCCCTGACTGATGGTTTTGAGCTTTGCCATTGGGAGCACTGTCATTCGTCCCCTGTATGCAGATACTGTTGTCTGTGCAGGGCAAGTTCATCACCAGTGTTTTAGAACTTGTACGACTTCGTGCATTTCCTGAGTTCGGCTACAGGCACTATAGCAAGGTTTTGAAAAAGCTTTGATGGTAAAAGGAGGAAGGAGTCTTTCCAGCTGACAAGGCTGTGCATCCTGTGTGGGGCTCAGGACTTTGTGACTGGTGTTGCCGTAGGCAGTGCCCATCAGCAGTGATATTGGAGTTCAAAGTATCACTTTTCCAGATAGCTTTATTAATACTCAGGGTTGGAGAAGATATACAGCTGGGTGCCTAGGTGACTCAGTCAGTTAAGCGTCTGACTTTGGCTCAGGTCGTGCGCTTACACTTCATGAGTTGGAGCCCTGAGCGGGGCTCTGTGCTGACAGCTCAGAGCCTGGAGCCTGCTTCGGATTGTGTGTCTCCTTGTCTTTCTCTCTCTGCCCCTCCCCTCCTTGTGTTCTCTCTCTCTCTCAAGAATAAATAAACAAACATGAAAAGAAGGGAAATATACAAATGTATGGTTATACCTTTTAAGATAATTATGAGACCGTTTCAGCACATGGGTTCATTTTTCTAGGTGTTTCGAAGGAAGCTGTCTTTTTTCCTGTTGTTGGAGGTAGCCTGAGAGCATGCTGTGTTTATGTTTGCAGAAATCCTGTGAGGTCCTTGGAACAGTTTAGCCATTCAAAGCTGGACGTTGTGTTTCAGTTTGAACAATTTCATTCCTGGACCTGTAGCCTGATCCTGGTTTGGTTGCTGTGTGTCAATGGCAAAGTATTCCTCTTTCCACAGAAACCTCAGGGCTTCCTTAGAAAAGTAAGCACTGAAGCAAATCTTGGGAGATGGGAATTGGACGTCCCTTTGGTAAAGGCTGGTCCTTTGGGCCGTAAAAAAGAAAGATACTTGCTAATGTACTAGAATCATTCTCAACGTAAACACTGGAATGAATACTGTATTTTCGGCAGCCCTGATATCTCTGAGTTCTCAGCCCTAGTGGCAAGGTCCCCTACAGGGAAGTCATGTGCCCACTCTCCACGGTGATGAATACAGGTCATCTGTTTCTTCGTCTTAAATTTCCAGCGTGAGAGGGTTTTTTGGAGTATGTTTAAAAATCATTTTCAAAATTTACACAATTAAAGGAAAGTTGAACGGGAGAGTGATTTTGGCCCCTCATGGCTTTCTTTCAGAAGGAAGGAGCTGAAATTGGTTGGTGAGTCAGGCTGGTGGGCATTGCTTAACACATTTAAAACTGATTCTGGTGGCTTCTTGTTACCATGGCTCCGCGTTAGGGATTTTCCCCCTCCCTGTGTTTGAGGTGACTTTCACCAGATGTTTTCTATTGAAAAGTTGCTTCTGTTGACTGTGTTGAAAATGAAAGCTATTTCATATTCTATAATTACAGATTTATTCGAATTAAACAATTCGAGAGGAATTGTTTAATAATTGCTTCCAGGAAGATCCTTCTTTTCTTGGATGTTAGTTATTTCACCGAGAAAAGTTATCTGTATAACAGGTTTTTGGAAAAACAATTGCTAGTTTTGTTTTTGTTTTTGGTGCTCATGTTAAGCCTCATGTTTAAGTCTTAAATAATCGGTGGGAAATTTCATTCTTTTTGGAAATTTATATAGCTCTATGGTAATAATATTCTCTTCCATGCATTTAGCCCCTCAAAAAGTAATTATAATTTTCTTTTTGGTAAATCCAGTTTCTTAGGATTAGATACTAGCATAAAATTATACAAAATTTACCAATCATTTAAAAAAAAACTTTATTTTTAACAATGATTCATTTTTGAGAGACAGGATGAGACATAGTGAGAGTGGGGTGGGGTAGAGAGAAAGGGAGATAATGATTCCAAAGCAGGCTCCAGGCTCTGGGCTGTCAGCACAGAGCCTGATGTGGGGCTTGAACCCACAAACCGTTAGATCACAACCTGAAAGTTGTGGCTAAGTGTAGCCAACATGTTACACTTAACGGACTGAGCCACCCAGGCACCGCAAATCATTTTTTTTTCAAACGAAAGCATAGCTAATCAGATTATTGCTATTTTTGAGTGATATATAATGACATATGAGTACTTTTGAATTTTTGAAGGTTTTCCAGATTTATGGAGATATAATTAACATACAACTGTGTAACTGTAAGGTATACCTGTCTTAATTTGATACATGTTTATATTGTAAAATGATTACCACAGTAGTATTAATACTTCTATCACCTTCCATAATTATCATTTCTCTTTTGGGATGATCTACTCTTTTAGCAGCATTCAAATATATAATATAATATTGTTAACAGTAATCACCATCCTGCACATTAGATCCTCAGAACTTATTAATCTTGTAACAGGCAGTTTGTACCTTTTGACCAGTGTCTACCCATTTCTCACAGCCTCCTTCCCGTGGCAACCACCAGTCTGTTCTGTTTCTGTGAGTTTGGTTTTTTTTTTTTTAAGATTCCACATAAAAGTCAGATCATACAGTATTTGTCTTCCTATGTCTGACTTATTTTCACTAAGCATAAAGCCCTCAAGTTTCACTCATTTTGTCACAAATGGCAGGATTTCCTTCTTGTTCGTGGCTGAAAATATCCCATTGTAAATATATACCCTATTTTTTAATCCACTGATCCATTGATGCATGCTTAGGTTGTTTCTTGACTATTGTAAATAATGCTGCAATAAACATAGGGGTGCAGAGGTAATGATTTCATTTCCTTAAGATATATACCCCGAAATGGGATTATTGGATCCTGTGGAGGTTCTATTTTTAGTTTTTTGAGGAACCACCATACTGTTTTACATAGTGACTGTACCCATTTACAGTCCCACAGCAGTACAAGGATTTCCTTTCCTGAACATCCTTGCCAACAATATCTCTTATCTTTTTGATAACCGCCATTTTAATAGGTCAAAGTGACAAGAGATATTGTCTATTAAGGTGTCTTGCCCAGTTTTAAATTGTTGTTGTTGTTGTTGTTGTTGAATTGTATGAATTCCTTATACATTTTAGATATTGACGTTTTTCATATTTGTGGTTTGCAAATATTTTCAGCCTTTCTGTAGGTTGGCTTTTCCTTATGTTGCTTGTTGTTTTTGCTCTGCAGAAACTTTGTTTTTTCCATTGTTTGTCTTTGCTTTTATTGCTTGTACTTTGGATGTCATATCTAAATTCATTGCTGCGATTAATATCAAGGAGCTTTTTTCCTAAATTTTCTTCTAGCGGTTTAATGGTTTAAGGTTTTACATAGAAGTCTTTATTTGAGTTTGGGTTAATTTTTGTGAGTGGTGTAAGGTAGGGGTACGTTTTTATTCTTTTGCATGTGAGTATCCAGTTTTCTCAGCATCATTTATTGAAGAGATTACCTTTTCTCTTTTGAGTATTCTTGGGTCTATTAACAAATTTTAATTGCCTTTATGCATGGGTTCATTTCTGGGTTCTTGATTCTGTTTCATTCATCTTTGTGTTTGTTTTTATGCAAGTTCAATATGATTTTTATTACTGTAGCTTTGTTATAGTCTGAAAACAGGAGGTGTGATGCTTCCAGCTTTGTTCTTCTTTCTTAGGATTGCTTTGGCTATTTGGGGTCTTTTTTGTTCCTTACAAATTTGAGGAATGTTTTTCCTATTTCTGCGAAAAAGTGTCGCTGCAATTTTGACAAGGATTGCATTGAATCTGTAGGTGGTTTTGAGTAATGTGGACATTTAATGATATTAATTTTTCTAAACCATAAACAACAGAGTATCTTCCCACTTGTTTGTGTCTCTCCTGTTTCTTTTATCAAAGTCTTTTAGTTTTTACTATACATATCTTTAATGTCCTTGATTAAGTCTATTCCTAAGTAGTTTGTTCTTTTTGATGTTTTTGTGAATGGGATTTTTTCTTTATATTTCTTTTTCAGATAATTGATTGTCATTGTATAGAAATGCAACTGATTTCTTTATGTTGAGTTTCTAACTTTTAAATTCATTTATGTTGAATTTGTAATTTTTTAAATGTTTGTTTATTTTTGGGAGAGAGGGAGAGAGAGAAAGCCTGAGAAGGGGAGGGGCCGAGAGAGAGAGGGAGAAAAAGAGAGAGAGAGACATAGAAGCCAAAGCAGGCTCCAGACTCTGAGCTATCAGCACAGAGCCTGATGAGGGGCTCAAACAACAAACCACAAGATCATGACCTGAGCCAAAGTCAGAAGCTTAACTGACTGAGCCACCCAGGCACCCGTGCATCTTTTTGTTGATTTTGTATCCTTCATCTCTACTAGTTCTAACAGCCTTTTGGTGGTATCTTCAGGATTATCTATCACCTGCAAAGACAATTTTATATCTTCTTTTCTGATTTGGATGCCTTTCTTTCTTTTTCTTGCCTGACTGCTCTGGCTAGGACTTCCAGTATCATGTTGAATAGGAGTGATAAAGTGGGCAGCTTTGCCTTGTTCGTGGACTTAGAGTAAAAGCTTCCATTTTTTTTACCACTGTATATGATGTTAGTTATGGGCTTATCATATTGGACTTCATTACGTTCAGGTGTGATAATTCAGCACCCACTTTATTGAGAGTTTTTATCCTGAAAAGGTGTTGAGTTTTGTCAAATGCTTTTTCCCCGCATATATTGGGATGATCATATAATTTTTTTATTCTGTTAATGTGGTGTATCAAATTTATTTATTTTATTTGATTGATTTCTGAAGGATAATTTTGCTGAGTAAAGTATTCTTGATTGGTAGTCTTTTTTCTCAACACTTTGAGTATGTAATCCCGCTCTCTCCTGGCCTGTAAGGTTTCTGCAGAGAAATTGCTAATAGCGTTATAAAGGTTCACTTGTAATCACATAGTGTTTCTTCACTCTTTTTCATTTCTTTTTACTTTGTTGTCTGCTGATTGGAGAATTTGAAATTTCCTGTCTTTAAATTCACAGATTTTTTTTTTCTTGATCTATTTTCCTGCCAGTGATCACTCTTGCTTTTTTCATCTCATTCATTATATTCTTCAGCTCCAGGACTTTTGTTTAGTAATTTATTACTATTTCCACTCTTTGTTAAACTTCTCATTTTATTCATATAGTATGTTTCTGATTTTACTGAATTGGCTTTTTGTGTTTTCTTATACCTCATTGAGTTTCCTTAAAAGTGCTATTTTGAATGCTTTTTTGAATCAATTATAGATCTCCATGTGTTTTGGATTGACTACTGAAAAATTATTGTGATCCTTTGGTGGTATCATATTTCCTTGATATTTTATATTCTTTGCAATTCTTGCACTGCTGTCTTGGCATTTGAAGTAGCAGTCACCTCCTCCAGTCTTTAATGACTACCTCATCAGTGTGTTGACACCTGATTTTTTTGCTCCAGTGGTGTGCTAGAAATTCTCTGCAAGAAACCTGGTTTCCCAGAAAGGCTCTCTCCTCCATGGGTGATTATCTCAGACAGTGTTTTCTAGGGAGTCCGAGATGTGGCTGTGAGGGAGGGGCTGGAGGCAGTTTATGAGCTATTGCTAGGTCCACAGCTTAGCCTGTAGTATGTATGCCTGTTACCTGGTGCACGGGTAGGCAAGACTTCCTAGGTCCTTTGGTATATGGTGCTAGATCCCACAGCTCCGGCAAAGGCAGTTTGGTCCATGGATGGATAGATGCCAGTTTGTTGTAAGTGGGGGGACACAACAAGGTACATCTTATTCATCTAGGATACTGATATCACTTTGACATAGGGGTATTTTAAAAGTAGTTTTTCCCATAAGATATTTCCCTGGTTTCTTCTTTCATGTTTTATGGGCCTCATGCTAATTTAAAACTTTGTTTAAATTAAGCATTTTTACATTTAAAAGCAAAACCAAAACTATAGCGCAAGTCTAATAATTACTCCCATATCTAACTTTTTAGTGTGCTCTTCAAGGTTCTTCAGAATTTCTTTCCCGACTGATCTCTTACTATTTGCTTCCATGTATTTTATGCTTTTTTCCCAAGTTCCTCAAAGTTTATATTTTCCCTTTCAGGGCACCTAGATGCTATCTAGGTAATCTTTGTGCTCACATTCTAATCTCTAAGAAAATGGTTTTCTCCCATTTCTTTTCCTGGTGACCTGTCCGGTTTAATTTCCCTCTTCAATAAAGCCTTTCTTGTTCTCACAGCGTTTCATATGTCAACTCTTTCAAATCACATTGTATTGTAATGGTGTATTTATCTGTGTTTGAAGCAACAGATGTGTATTTCCTTGTATATGGTTGGTACTGCATAACTGTTCTGTGAATTAATAAATTAAGTCAGATGGGTAAAATTCAGAATTTTATGAAAATTGTCTTTATATTATTTATCAGTAAAATTATTAGAAAACATTGGCTTTTTGATGGATTTGCAATGGATTTTTTAAAACTAGTGAACCTGCTTTGCGTATGAAGAAGTTAAAGAAAGATGAAAATGAAAAATGGACATCAACAGAATCTGTGATTACACCAGTGTTTGAGAAGGCCTATTCCCTAACTGGTGGTCTACTGCAAATGAATGATTACAGCAGTTTAAGTGTAAAGAATCAGGAAATCTATAAATCCTTTATTTCCCTGTGAAGGAATTTTAGCAGTGATTACCTGTTGTGGAAATAAAATGCTGTAGTGTAGGTAGGTACAAGCAAAAGCAAGAAATACTCAACTCTATCAAACACGCTGCTTGAAAAGTTAAGATGAGGGTAAGTGACTTTGACCAGGAGCAGTTTCAGTAGTCACCATGGAAGCTGGATTGTCACCATTAAGTGTAATCAACTCCGCTGAGCATTTTAATTGGGAAAGGTGACAGAGAAATGGATGATAACTGAAAAGGAATGTGGAATGCAAAGGCATTTTCTTTCTCTCTTTGAAGATGGGAACTTTTAGAGTATGTTTGTATTCCATTGGAAATGATCAATAGAGATAAACATGGTTATTTAATTTTGTTTGCATTTCGAAATATTAAAAAGCTTGTTGATTGTATTATATTATCTTTTAAAGATGACAGCAATTGTACTTAGTACTCCTATTCATGTCGTTTTGTGGAAGAAGTTGTTTATTCAGAATTGGTTCCGTAATGCGGTATTGTCATGTAATTGAATGTGCAGGTTTTATATATATACATATAATATAGAAACAGGCCATTCTGAATAGAACTAATGATTCCTTGATGATTTTAGATATTCAGTGCCTTTGATAGTATCACGAATAGCTATGATTTTGTTCAGAACTTTAAAGTATCTGGTTATATTAAGTTAATATTTGTTTAGATTCTGGGGAAAGGGGAAGGTTTTTTGTTATTTACAATTGGAAAATAAACTAGTAATCCATAAGAGATGATTACTTTTGGATTATAAAGCTCTCAATTCTAAACACCATGCTTCCTGTACCAACAGTGTCATTGACACAGATTGGATGCTCAATAAGTATGTGTTCAATGTGGGAATAAACAGTTGAATGAATGAATGAATGAATGCCTGTTGAACTTTTCCAGAAGAAGCAAATCTTCAGCTTGTTGAAAGTAGATTTCCAATATTGCCTAGGTATCAAGTCTTTTTATTTAAAACAAGGATGTGTAAGATTCAGAAATTGTTATGTATAAGTGTAGCTAGAAATAGAATAATAATATAGATTCATTTGCTTATCGATTACTTAGAAACTCTTAACTCTTATTTTCACCACATAGTATAAACCCATGCTTTGAAGGCACATTTCCTGGGTTTGAATTCAGGGTCTGCTCTTGACCAGCTGTATGGGCTTGGGCAAGTTCTTCAGACTTTCTGTGCCTCATTTTCTTCCTATGTAAGATACCTAATATAATAATCTATTTCATAGGATTGTTGTGAGGCATAAAATACCTTTAAGACATGTAAAGTGCTCCTAATAATGCATAGATGGTAGTTGGATAGTGAGTCCTCAACCCGTTAATATCATGATTGTTAGAAAGGGGTTTCTTTCATATAGGGACTTAACTTGCACTTTCCAAATAGGTTTTAGTGCCAGTAAAAGCTCACTTTTATTGAAAATGACAACAAAAAAATGATATATCATTCCTATCAAATAATCCAAGTAGCATTATGATTTTCCTTACTTTTGTTAGTTATGATCTAGTACTTTGTTGTTATGTGTTGTTAGCACATATACTAAAACTGGATCATTTAATCCTTTGTTAATATTATTCTCAGTATATTTTCTGTGTTGTTTCATGTTACTCTATTGTTTAATCCCCTTCATAGAAAATTAGTTCCAAATGCAGAGATTTTAGATCATAAACAATAGGCTTAGATATTCTTCATATCTTAAGTATGTAACATTTACCTGAAAAGAGTTGTTTTTTTTTCAGACCTGCAAAGATTTCTAATAAAAAGAACAAGGTAAAAAAATATACCATATAATTTTATTTTATTATTTATTTTTAGTTTAGCATATTATTTTGATAATATTTAGAAGAAATATTATTCTGTGCTTAAAAAATATTTTATGAAAGGCATAGTTAAAAAATAGAAAATCTTCCTTTGTTGTCGAGACATTTTCTGTGAAAAAGCTACTTAGAAATACTAGCTATTGATAATGATATCTTTTTGATGAAAATCAGTTCTTTTAAAAAGTACCTATGGTTTTGCTTTTAAATGTTTATTTACTTATTTTTAAAACTTATTTTGAGAGAGAGCACGCACAAGTAGGGGAGGGGCAGAGGGCGAGGGAGAGAGAGAATCACAAGCAGGCTCCGCGCTGTCAGCGTGGAGGTCAATGTGGGACTCAAACTCAGGAACCATGAGGTCATGACCTGAGCCAAAATGGAGTCAGATGCTCAACTGACTGAGCCACCAGGTGCCCCTGTTTTTGCTTTTATCAAAAGATGGGTCTGTATCACTTCTCTACACTTAGTATATTTTATAAGTATTTGGGGGACATTTTGAAATAGTATTATTTATTTGTAGGTCAAAAAGCAAATTAATTCTATGGATGACCTTGATGACTTCAGTCACTCATCTAAAACTGAAGCTTCAGAGAATTGTGAGTTGCCTTACTCTTAATTATGGGTATTTCAAGTTGCTAATTGAGGAACATGGCATGGACTGTAAAGGTAGGAAATCTTTTTATGTATATTGCTATAGTAATATGTGCACACCTTGCCTAGTACTGCACCATAGAACACTGATGTGTTGTAGAGCTGCTCGTCTCATAGATATGTGTTATATTAAAATAAGAACTATATATATTCTCAGCCAGAGTCATAATTTCCACTGTACTTTTCTTAGTGAGCATGGCACACCTCATGTGTTTGTTAATGCTGCTACTCTTCCGTGCCTCCACCTAAGATCAGATCATTATTTTTCTCCTAGATTACTGGAAGAAGCTCAGGACTGTTTTCCCTGCCATTCCACCTTCCAGAACCTTGGTCTACACTGCCACCATAATTATTATATATTTTTCAAAATTTATGTTTCATCATGTTATCCCCTGGCTTAAAGCTTAGCTAGTACTTCTCATTGCTATAAGGTTAAAGGCCACAGTCCTCTAGCTTCATCTGGTATTGTTTTACATCCTACTTTCCATCTGTGTCTTGTCCACTGTTTTAGATGTAAGAGAGCTTTTTGTTTCCAAGAGCTGTAGTTAGGTAAACTGCACATATATGAAGTGTATCTTTGATCGTTTTGACATATGTATACACGTAGGGATCAATAACCAGAATCCAGACAATTAACATATTCATCACCCTTAGAAGTCTCATGTTTCTTTATATTGCCTTATTATGAAGCTGCCAAATTGTTTTCTAAAGTAGTGGTACCATTTTCCATTCCCACCACCAATTCCTCCATATACATTCATAAACACTTAGTGTTGTTAGCTTTTTAAATCCTAGCCATTCTGAAGGATGTGTAGTATATATATCATTATGGTTTTAATATATATTTCCTTAATAACTGATGATGTTGAGCATATTTTCATGTGCTTATTTGCCCTCAGTGTATATTCTTTGAATTGTCCAAATCTTTTGTCATTTGAAAAGTTAGGTTGTTTGTTTTCTTACTTGTTGAGTTTTCAGAATTCTTTTTATATTCAAAACACATTTCCTTTTTTTGTTTTTTTTGTTTTTTTTTTTTTGTCCATTGAGACGTTTTATTTCCATGTATTAAATCCCTAGAAAAAACGTCCAGGATTTTCCCTGCTGTGTGTTTTCATCTTGCTTCTTCATGGTCCATGATTGCAGCTGAGGTTGTCAGTACAATGAAACCAAACTGAGCAGATTATTCTGCCATTATTCTAGATCTCTGTGTTGTCCATCAATTCTGGAGCCAGTTACTCCATACGTGCTTAACCTGCCTGTGAGGTTCACAACAATTTTTCCAACTCTATGATCCTCAGTGATTACAAATTCACCAGGGTAACAACCATGCTTCATCATCACAGTTAGAAAGTGGATGCTGTCTTTGGAGCATGGCCTAATAAGAACCTGGCATTTCCCTGTTTTTCAATATCATTATGCTTTTGAGAGCATTTGCCACAACATTCATATGCACCATTTTGATGGCATGGAAAGATGGCGGAAAGAGCTAGATACAGTTCCTTTATCACCTCTATTTTTTTTTTGCAAGGTTTCTCTTCTCCCAGTCTTGACTTTGCATTCTCTCAACAGTGTTTTTGAAGAGCAGTTTTTCTTTTTGATGAAGTCCAGTTTATGCATTTGTTCTTTTATGATTGTTGCTTTTGGTTTTCATATCTAAGAAATCTTTGTCTAGCACAAGGTCACAAAGATTTTCTCTCATGCTTTCTTTTAGAAGTTTTATAGTTTTAGGTCTTACATTTAATTCTATGATCCATTTTATATTCTTTGTTATTTATAATACAAAATATGGATCCAAGTTCATTCTTTTGCATATGGATATCCAGTTGGTACAGCACCGTTTGTTGAAAAGGCTGTGTTTTCTCCACTTTATGCCATTGCTCCTTTGTCATAATCAGTTGACCTTATATGTGTGGGTTTATTTATGGGCTCTTTTCTGTCCCATTGATCTCTTTGGCCATCTTTGTACCAATATTATGCTGTTTTAATTACTACCAGTTTCTAATAATTTTTGAAACAGGTAGTATTAGTCCTCTAGCTTTGTTCTTTTTCAGGGTTCTTTTGCTACTCTGGATCCTTTGCATTTCCACTTGAATTTTAGAATCAGCATGTCAGTTCCTAAAAAAAAAAAAAAAAAAAAAGTGTGGTGGTCTTTTCATGTTTACTCTTGAGAGAAAGAGAGAAACAGAGCATGAGTGGGGGAGGGGCAGAGAGCGAGGGAGACAGAATCTGAAGCAGGTTCCAGGCTCCAAGCTGTCAGTACAGAGCCCAGTGTGGGGCTTGAACTTACCAACCGTGAGATCATCATCTGAGCCAGAGTCTGGCGCTTAACCGACCGAGCCACCCAGTCGCCCCTAAATTTTAATTTTTGATTATTTATAACTAATATATAGAAATACAGTTGATTGTTGTATAGTGATTCTCTATCCTACAACCTTGATAAATTTATGTATATATTTAATTTTAGAGAGAGTGCATGAGCTGGGGAGAGGGGCAGAGAGAGAGAGAACGAGAGAGAGAGAGAGAGAGAGAGAATCTTAAGCAGGCTCCATGCTCAGGGCAACCCTGACGTAGGGCTCGATCCCATGACTCTGTAATCATAGCCTGAGCTGAAATCAAGAGTCAGACACTCAACCGACTGAGTCACCCAGGTGCCACAATAAATTCACTTATTAATTATTTATTAATTTTTCTTAATTCCATCAGATTTTCTACATAAGCAAAGGTCATTAAACTTCACTTTTAATTACTATTTTACTAATGAAGGTAAATATTGTAGACTTGTAGCAATACATTTTCTGTCACAACTAATCTGCTTTGCCATTGTACTATAAGAGCAGCCAATAGATAATGCATAGATTAATGGACATGGCTGTATTTTGATAAAATTTAATTTACCAAAACAAGTAACCTGGCCCAGAGGTTGGAGTTTGCCAACTCCTGTTTTGTAATCATGTCATTGCTAACTGAGATAGTTTTACTTCTTTTTTCTATCCAGATGCCTTTTTTCTTTATCTTGTTTGATTGCATTGGCTAGAACTGCTAGTATAGTGCTGAATAGAAGAAGTCATTCAGTCAGTGTCATTCCTGTCTCGTTCCTGATCTTATAGGAAATGCATTCAGATTTTTCCAGTTATATATAATGTTAGCTGTAGAGTTATCATAACTTTAAAAAAATCATATTGAAGCTCCCTTGTATTTCAGGTTTGCTGAAAGTTTTTATCTGGAATGGATGTTGAATTTTATCAAGTGACTTATTTTATCTGCTGAGATGATCATGTGTTTTTCCTTTTTTAGTTTGTTAATATGGTGACTAACACTAATTGGTTTTTGAATGTTAAACCAACCCTGTATTTCTGGGATAAACCCCATTTAGTCATAACAAATTATCCCTTAGTGTATTGTTAAATTTTTTCCCCATGGCTATTTTTTTATTTATTTGATATAATTTATTGTCAAGTTAGCTAACATACAGTGTATATAGTGTGCTCTTGGCTTCAGGAGTAGATTTCAACGATTCATTACTTACATACAACACTCAGTGGTCATTCCAACAAGTGCCCTCCTCAATGCCCATCACCCCTTTTCCCCGTTCCCCCACCTCCACATCAACCTTCAGTTTGTTCTCTGTATTTAAGAGTTTCTTATGGTTTGCCTCCCTCTCTGTTTGAAATGATATTTCCCCCTTCTGATCCCCCATGTTCTTCTGTTAAGTTTCTCAAAATCCACATATTAGTGAAAGCATATGATACCTGTCTTTCTCTGACTTACTTCACTTAGCATACTACCCTCCAGTTCCATCCATGTTGTTGCAAATGGCCAGATTTCATTCTTTCTCATTGCTAAGTAATATATATTATATATATAAACCACATCTTTATCCATTTGTCAGTTGATGGACACTTGGGCTCTTTCCATAACTTGGCTATTGGTGATAGCACTGCTATAAACATTGGGATAACTGTGCCGCTATGAATCAGTACTCCTGTATGCTTTGGACCAATTCCTAGTATTGCTATTGCTGGGTTGTAGGGTAATTCTATTTTTAATTTTTTGAGGAACCTCCACACTGTTTTCCAGAGCAGCTTCACCAACCGTGCATTCCCACCTACGTCCTCCCCAAGATCTATTGTGTCCTGAGTTGTTAATTTTAGCTCCTCTCACCAGTTGAGGTGGTATATCATTGTGGTTTTGATTTGTATTTCCCTGATGATGAGCGATGTTGAACATCTTTTCCTGTGTCTCTTGGCCATCTGGATGTCTTCTTTGGAAGAGTGTCTATTCATGTCTTCTGCACATTTCTTCCCTGGATTATTTGTTTTTCGGGTGTTGAGTTGGTAAGTTTTTTTTATAGATTTTGTATACTAACCCATTATCTGATCTGTCATTTGCAAATATCTTCTCCCATTCTGTTGGTCGTGTGTTAATTTTGTTGATTGTTTCCTTTGCAGTGCAGAAGCTTTTTACCTTGATGAGGTCCCAATAGTTCATTTTTCCTTTTATTTCCCTTACCTTCAGAGATGTGTTGAGTAAGAAGTTGCTATGGCCAAGGTCAAAGAGGTTATTGCCTATGTTCTCCGCTACAAATTTGATGATTTCCTGTCTCACATTTAGGTCTTTCATCAGTTGTGAGTTTATTTTTGTGTATGGTGTAAGAAAGTGGTCCAGTTTCATTCTTCTGCATGTTACTCTCCCAGCACCATGTGCTACAGAGACTCTTTTTTCCATTGGATGCTCTTTCCTGCTTTGTCAAAGATTAGTTGACCATACATTTGTTGGTCCATTTATGGGATCTCTATTCTATTCCATTGGTCTTCATATCTCTTTTTGTGTCAGTAGTATACTGTCTTGATGATTGCAGCTTTGTTAATAGTGGCTAAAGTCCTGGATTGTGATGCCTCCTGCTTTGGTTTTCAACATTACTTTGGCATTCCAGGGTGTTTGCAGGTCCCTACACATTTTAGGATTGTTTCTTCTAGCCCTGAGAAGAATGCTGGTGTAATTTTGATTGGGAATGCATTGGATGTATAGATTGCTTTGGGTAGTATTGACATTTTAACAATATTTGTTCTTCCATTCTATGAGCATGGAATTTGTTTCCATTTTTTTGTGTCTTCTTCAATTTCTTTGATAAGTTTTCTATAGTTTTCAGTATATAGACCTTTTATATCTTTGGTTAGGTTTATGCCTAGGTATTTTATGGTTCTCGATGCAATTGTAAATGAGTTTGATTTCCTGAATTTTCTTTCTGTTCCTTCATTATTGGTATATAGAGTGCAGCCAATTTATGTATGTTGATTTTGTATCCTGTGACATTGCTGAATTCATGTATCAGTTCTAGCACATTTTTGGTGGAGTCTTTCGGGTATTCCACGTAGAGTATCAGGTCATCTGCAAAAAGTGAAAGTTTCCCCTTTTCTTTGCCAAATTGGATGTGTTTTATTTCATTTTGTTGTGTGATTGCTGAGGCTAGGACTTCCAAAACTATGTAAAACAACAGTGGACATCCATTTCATGTTCCTCATCTCAGGGAGAAAACTCTCAGTTTTTCCCCATTGAGGATGATATTAGCTGTGGGCTTTTCATATATGGCTTTTATGATGTAAAGGTGTGTTCCTTCTATCCCGACTTTGTTGAGGGTTTTTATTAAGAAAGAATGCTGTATTTTGTCCAATGCTTTTTCTGCATGTATTGACAGCATCATATGGATGATCTTATCCTTTCTTCTATTAATGTGATGTACATTTTGATTGATTTGCAAATATTGAACCAGCCCTGCAGCCCAGGAAGGAATCCCACTGGATCATAGTGAATAATTCTTTAATATACTGTTGAATTTCATTTGAGAGTATCTTGTTGAGAATTTGTACATCCATGTTCATCACGGATATTGGCCTGTAATGGTCTTGTTTATTGGGATCTCTGTGTGGTTTGGGAATCAAAGTAATGCTGGTTAATAGAATGTGTCAAGAAGCTTTCCTTCCATTTCTATTGTTTGGAACAGCTTGAGAAGGACAGGTCTTAACTCTGGTGTAGAGGTCCGGTAGGATTCCCCATCTGGCCATCTGGCCTAGGACTTTAATTTGTTGGGAGTTTTTTGATAACTGATTGAGTTTCCTCACTGGTTATGGGTCTATTCAAAGTTTCTATTTCTTCTCGTTTGAGTTTTGGTATTGTGTAGGTGTCTAGGAATTTGTTGATTTCTTCCAAGTTGTCCAGTTTGTGGGCATCTACTTTTTCATAGTCTTCTCTAATTATTATTTGCATTTCTGTGGTGTTAGTTGTGCTCTCTCCTCTTTCATTTGTGATTTTATCTATTTGGGACTCTCTTTTTTCTTTTTGAGAAGTCTGACTAGGGATTTAACAATTTTGTTTATGTGTTTTAAAAAAACAGTTCTTAGATTCATTGATCTGTTCTACCTTGTTTTTGGATTCTCTATTATTTATTTCTGTTCTAATCTTTATTATTTCATTTTATTCTCTTCTTCTGCTGACTTTGGTCTTTCTTTGCTGCTGTGTTTCCAGTTCCTGTAGGATTCAAGGTAGTTTCTGTATTTGGGACCATTCTCGCTTCTTGAGATAGGTCTGGATTGCAATGTATTTTCCTCTTTGTATTGCCTTTGCTGCATTGCAAAGGGTTTGGCCTGTCGTGTTTTCATTTTCATTTGCTTCCATATGTTTTTTAATTTCTTCCTTAGTTACCTGGTTGACCCATTCATTCTTAAGTAGGATGTTCTTTAACCTCCATGTATTTGGAGGCTTTCCAAATACTCTTTTATGGTTGATTTCAAATTTCATAGCGTTGTGACCTGAAAGTACACATGGTATGATCTCAATCCTTATCTATTTGTTGAGGGCTGTTTTGCGACCCAATATGTGATCCGTTTTGGAGAATGTTCTATGTGCACTCATGAAGAATGTGTATTCTACTGCTTTGGGATAAAAAGATCTGAATATATCTGTTAGGTCCAATATATCTATATCTATATCTATATCTATATCTATATCTATATCTATATAATATAGCAATACTCACAGGTGCAGAGTGCATAACGAGGTTTTAAAAGTGACAAGAGACAGAAAGCTAGCCAAAATGATGAAACGGAAAACTCTCCTCTAAGAAATTCCAGGAAGAAGTCACAGCTACAGAACTGCTCAAAAACAGATATAAGCAACATAACGGAGCAAGAATTTAGAACAACTGTCATAAAATTAATCTCTAGGTTTGAAAAAAGCATGGAAGACATCAGAGAAGCTATTGATACAAAGACTAGGGAACTTCAAAATAGCTGTGACGAGTTACGAAATGCTATAAATGTGGTGCATAATAAAATGGAGGCTGCCACTGCACTGATTGAAGAAGCACAGAGGAGAATAGGTGAATTAGAAGACACGCTTATAGAAAAAGAGGAAGCTGAGGAAAAGAGAGATAAATTGATCCAGGAGTACGAAAGGAGAATTCGAGAACTGAGTGATACTATCAAGCAGAACAATATCCGTATCATAGGAATTCCTGAAGAAGAAGAAAGCAAAAAAAGGTCCTGAAGGGGTGCTTGATCAAATTATAGCCGAGAACTTCCCCAATCTGGGGAAGGAAATAGACATTGATATCCAAGAGGCACAGAGAACTCCCCTCATACGTAACTTGACTTGACCTTTGGCATGACATATCATAGTGAAACTGGCAAAATATAAGGATATAGAGAGAATTCTGAAAGCAACTAGGGATAAAAGGGCCCTAACATACAAAGGGAAACCTATCAGAGTGGTTACACACCTATCTACTGAAACTTGGCAGGCCAGAAAGGAATGGCAGGACATCTTCAATGTGATGAACAGAAAAAATATGCAGCCAAGAATCCTTTATCCAGCAAGTGTGTCATTCAGAATAGAAGGAGAGATAAAGGTATTCCCAAAGAAACAAAAATTGAGAGAATTCTCACCACCAAACCAGCTTTACAAGAAATCCTAAGAGGGACTCTATGAGGGAAATGTTGCAAGGAACACAGGTACCAGAGATACCACTACAAGCATGAACCCTACAGAGAACACAATGACTCTAAACCCTTATTTTTCTATAATAACACTGAATTTAAATGGACTGAATGCTCCAATCAAACGACATAGGGTAGCAGAATGGATAAAAACCAAAATCCATCTATTTTCTGTCTACAAGAGACTCATTTTAGACCTTAAGACACCTTCAGATTGAATGTAAGGGGGTGGAGAAATATCTATCATGTGACTGGAAGTCAAAAGAAAGCCGGAGTAGCCATACTTATATCAGATAAACTGGACTTTAAAGTAAAGGCAGTAACAAGAGATGAAGAAGGACATTATATAATAATTAAAGGGTCTCTCCATCAGGAAGAGCTGACAATTATCAATGTCTATGTGCCAATTTCGGGAGCACCCAAATACATAAAACAATCACAAACAGAAACAATCTGATTGATAAGAATGTGCTAATTGCAGGGGATTTTAATACTCCACTTACAGCAATGGGTAGATCACAGACAGAAAATCACTAAAGAAACAATGGACCTGAATGACACATTGGAACAGATGGAATTGATAGATATATTTAGAACTCTGCATCCTGAGGCTAGGGAATTCACTTTCTTCTCGAGTGCGCATGGCACATTCTCCAAGAGAGATCATATACTGGGTCATAAAGCAGCCCTCCATAAATATAAACGAATTGAGATCATACCATGCACACTTTCAGATCACAGTGCTATGAAACTTGAAATCAATCCCAGGAAAAAGTCTGGAAA
This sequence comes from Cryptoprocta ferox, assembly GCA_028646485.1. NCBI lineage: Eukaryota > Metazoa > Chordata > Mammalia > Carnivora > Eupleridae > Cryptoprocta > Cryptoprocta ferox. Next base: position 2,312 of record JAQQST010000132.1, on the reverse strand, counting down.
ACCTCTAAAAACATGGAGGCTAAAAACCACCCTACTAAAGAATGATTGGGCCAATCAGGCAATTAGATAAGAAATTAAAAAAATGTATGGAAACAAATGAAAATGAAAATATAACAGTCAAACTTTCTGGGATGCAGCAAAGGCAGTCCTAAGAGGAAAGTATATTGCAATTCAGGCCTATTTCAGGAAACTATAAAAAGCACAGATTCAGAATCTAACAGAGCACCTAAAGGAACTAGAACGGGAGCAGCAAGAGCACCCCAAACCCAGCAGAAGAAAAGAAATAATAAAGACTAGGGCAGAAATAAGCAACATAGAATCCAAAAAAAAAAAAAATAATAATAATAATAATTTCATGCCATAACCCTAATTCATTTCTATAGGAATCTACAGAAAATCCCTCATTATTTTTTAATAAGCTCACTCAGTTTCAGATATTCTTACAGAGTTTAGTTTTTGATACCTTAAAGGTTTCTTTATGACACAGCGGCAGGACAACTCCTAGCACCCTCATTCACAGAAGACTTGTGATCAACACAGTGTCCCGTTACTTGCCTGAAAAGTACGCTAATACAACGTAACTAATTTATAAGAAGTCAAGAAAAAAATAATTCTCAATGTTTCTTCAGCCACAAAAAGGCTCAGTCAACAGAATGTTCCAGTTCCCCCGGAATGGGTATAGCTGTCTAATGAAATTTGCATGTATATAGCTTTTGTTACTGAAAGAAACTAGCTGGTCACTGTATCTACCTCATTGCTCCCACTTAGGATTTACAATGTAGTCTTCTCATCTTAAATCATTGGTAGCCTCTCCCACAAAGGAGGGTGAGAGTGGCATGACATTCCTGTTCGGCTTGGGAAACAGTTATACGGTTTCACTACGGATCAATAAATTAGAATCCTGAATTGCACATTATTCGTATCTGAGACTGAATTTTTAAATCTTTGAAAGGCTGATTAACTCAAGTGAATGGAAAAAAAATTAGTTTCTGAACTTGCAATGGTAGGAGCACCATGTTACTCTGTAAGGCCCCGACTGAGCAGCCATTTCTACTTTTTCACTGCCATTTCTTTTCCTTTGCAAAATCCAACAAGAGACAATTCCATTCCTTTGAGAAAAACTTTTTTTTTAATTTTTTAATGTTTTATTTATTTTTGAGAGAGAGACAATGTGAGCAGGGGAGGGTGAGAGAGAAAGGGAGACACAGAATCTGAAGACAGGCTCCAAGCTCTGAGCTAGCTGTCAGCACAGAACCTGATGTGGGGCTCGAACCCAGTAACTGTGAGATCATGACCTGAGCCAAAGCCGGACGCTCAGCCGACTGAGCCACCCAGGCACCCCAAGAAAAACATTTTGCATAATGACCTAGTAGTCATTCATGATGAAGACAATAAATTGCATATTTGTAATTACAAATTACAACAAATCATCATTAAAATCACCTATTCTCAAAATCTCACTGAAGGGTTTAGATTACAAGAGAAAGACAGAATTCAAAGATCAAATCATTACTCAAAGTTTGGGGAGTTTTTAAACATCCTGAAAAATACTAGCAGGGAATCCGACATCTGTGTGCCAATGTTCACAGCAGCAGTATTAACAATAGCCAAGAGGTGCAATAACCCAAATGTTCACTGACTGGATAGACAAAATGTGGTATATAGAGAATATTGCTTTTCTTCGACGATCACGATCTTTTTATGAAAACCTTCTACGTAAGTTATTAATTTATGAATTCAATCAACTTCATCTATCAAGAATTACATCACTAGTAGCAAGTAGTAACAGTATGAACCAAATAAATTTTTTTATCAGTGAGATTTTTCATATTATCCAAAACATAGTCTACTACTAGTGAAATAAGAATTCCTTTTCAGTAAAACAGAAATTAAGAGACTGACTTACCAAACTTGTACTTGACAAGATTTTCTTTCTGATGCTGTTCAATTTTGTGCACTTGCTTTTTGATTGTAAATTTTGACTTGGCATTTTCAACTTCAAGGCAAAAGTGTAGATTTTAAAATAATTAGTCTCACACATAAATTTAAAAAATACCGTATAATTTCTGAACAAACAAATGAAGGCATTACAGAAATTTTTAAAATTTTAAAAGGAGGAAGATTTGGCAATTGTGCCATTTTTCTAGTTGTGTTTTGTGGATAATGTGCAAAATTTAGAGATAATATTTAAAAATTATGCATTTCCAAATAGCTCAAAGCTGGAACTTTTCTCCAGCTTAACAAGGATATGGTATCCTAACTAATATATTTCTCATACTGCACTGCTTATCTGCTTTATAAATACTCAAGTT
>JAQQST010000131.1:0-21124 GCA_028646485.1 Cryptoprocta ferox | reverse complement strand
TTTTTCTCCTCTGAATGGAAGGGCAAATTATAATTGTTCCAGGTAAATTTTGCATTTTCACTGTGCTTTCCATTGTTCTTTTCCCTTACAGTGCTCTTCCCATTCCTTGCCCCAGTTTTTGAACTATTCAATATCTGGCTGTTTCCAAAAAGTGTTATTAATTTTTTCGAAAAATCTGTAAAAAGGATGAAGGACAGTCGCCTCAAAGATAAACAAAAGGTAAATCCAGTGGTGGTTACACGTGGGTGTTCCCTTTTGATCTTTTACTGAGTTGTGTACATCTCATGTGTGCACTTCTTTTTTTTTTTATTTAAATTCACATTAGTTAACATACAATGTAGTCTTTGCTTCAGGAGTAGAACCCAGTGAGTTTAGAGCAGGAGAATCCTAATATTTCAGGGAGAGAGAATGAAGAAGGTGGGGGATAGGGAAGGAGATAAGACAATGAGTCAGGGAATGTTTAAAATGTAGTAATAAGCATGACAACTAGTATATAACTGCATAAAATTTGGCGAGAGAAAAACTACCACTTTCCTTCAATAAATTGTGAAAAGGTAAATTCATTGTGTAAAATCATTTTCCTGGTATTATAATTTCTAAGATCTTATATGGAAAAATAATCTTTTAAATTCAAAGCCTCTTATTTTACACCTTCTCCAATGGAAGATCCTATCAGGTACAGGGTAGAGTATAGTCTGTGTTAAACTTGAGCCTGCCATTGTCTGGAGGGGGGAGGTCTTTTCTGGACACTGGCTGCAGGCTGGCTAAGCCAGTTTTGCCTTCATGCATTTTCTGGTGGCCAGAAAAGAATGTTTGCAGGACAGGGAGACAGGGCTGGGTACCCCAGGATGTCACTGAAGATTGTACAGAGTTCTGGGAGGGTGGGGCATGGAAGATGCTGACACAGAAGCTCCACATGGAATTTGCAGAGGTCAGGGGATTGATCTATGTGACCATTCATTAAGAATTAAGGCCAGAGTTAAAAAAGGACTGGCATCAGGGACTTTCTCCTGAACGAGCAGGCATGACAGGAGAGGGAGCAGACAATTCTTTGGCCAAGAAGCTGTGGTGAAAAGCTAGAAAAGCTGAAGGCAGGAACCAAAAAGCAGTGAGACACAATAGCTGGATTCCTGTCAGGGAAACAGCCTGTTCTCCAAGTTTGTAGCTGGATGTTTTTGTTTAGTGTTGTCTCTACGAAAACTAGTTAGACCTTTGTGCAAAAGGGGCCATATTCTCAGGAAAGAAGTTAAGTCCTGCACCCCTGACTTAATTATGACTTCACAAATGACTTTTTGTCATTGGAATTTATCTTTCTACTTCCAGCACCGAGTGGATTTGCTTCAGCTGATGATTAACTCCCAGAATTCCAAAGAAACAGACACCCATAAAGGTAAGCAAGGAGAGCTTCAGAGAGCCAGTGTGGGAGGCTCAGAAACATGGGATAATTTTGAGATGTGGAGGAAGGTTTCCAATGGATGGAATTCCTGCAAATTGAAGAACGACACATGCTCAGATACACATGGTAGCCAGGAACACTTTCCAGAAGTCCACAGATCATTCAAGAGCAATGATAGAGAAAGTAGTCAGTGGTCTGCCACAGGGGAGCTTGTTTCCAATGTGAATCCTCTGGCCTACTCCAGACCCACTGAATCAGAACCTCTGTCTGGAAATTCACATCAAGGCTTCATCACACCAGGAGGCACACGGCCCCAGTGTTGGTGACCTTCACTTGGAACAGTTGGTTAAAGTTATGGTCATTGGCTTAATCTACTGTTAAGTTTTTTTTTAATGTTTATTTATTTTTGAAGAGTACAAGTGGGGGAGGGGCAGAGAGAGGGAGACAGAGGATCTGAAGCAGGATCCATGCTGACAGTCTGACAGTGCAGAGCCTGACGTGGGTCTTGAACCCACAAACCGTGAGATTATGACCTGAGCTGAAGCTGGACGCTCAACCAACTGAGCCACCCAGGTACCTCAATCTACTCTAAAGTTTTGTTTTTCCCTTTGTAATTAATAAGTGACTGATGCAGGTTGCCTTTGCAACTGTGTAAATACTGTGCTTCTCTTCAGACATTCACCTACTACTTTTATCATCCATGGATGGTATTTGATTAAAGCCATTATTACTATGGTGGTTGCAAAATGATGACTTTCTAATTCTACCATGTCTTCCACATTTGAGGGATAGTCCATTGTTAGGGTGAGCTTTACATTCTCCCTCATTAATTAATTTGTGTATGTCAGTATGATCTCATATATCAGATTTGTCCTCTGGAAGTCCTTTCAAGTGGGCTCCTGTGTCCTTTTATTTTTTATTTCTTCTTTTTTAATGTTTCAGTACACTTTTATGATAGTTGTAGGTTCACTAAAGTTGAGAGAAAGATACAGAGATTTCTCATATTCCCTCTGCCCTACATACAGACAGCATCCCCATTATCAAAATCCCTCACCATGTGGTACATTTGTTACAATAATTGTGCCTACATTGACAAATTATTACCATTCAAGACTTCATAATTTACATTACTGTTCACCCTTGGTGTTGTCCATTCTGTGGGTTTTGTCACATGTGTATATTACATACATATATATGTATATATTATCATGTATAAAATGATATACCTCCACCATTACAGTACATAGAGTATTCTGTATCCTTTTCCCATATTATTTTTTAAGGATTTCCTAGCATTCTGGTGTGAGACATTCCAGGCTTCTCTTCTGTTTCTTCTAATGAGTCTTGGAATCAGCCATTTCTCCAAGAATCTCTGTTTCCTTTTAGTGAGAATGGTATTCAGAACTCAACATCTGGAATCTAGGAGTGCTCATTGTTACTAGGGTTTCTTTGCTTCTATTTTCTCTCACTGGACCAACTAAAAACATCAAATATTTTCATACAGGAGTGATACACATAAATATTTCTATATCTATTCATAACCAGTGATGTGATTATGCTCTCTGTGTCTGAAAGAAAAAGGGATCTTTGACTTATAGTTGTGTCTATGACAGAAATATTCCCATCATGGTTAATTTCAGAGTTATCTATGGTTTGACAACCATCTCACAGAATTCTTGAGTATTTAACAGTTGATTCCCGAGAAAAAGGATGGGCTTATCCCATCACGCTACTAAAATATATCTATACTGTGTCCATATCTATTCTATTCTATTCTATTCTATTCTATTCTATTCTATTCTAGTCTAGTCTATTCTATTCTATTCTAGTCTAGTCTATCTATTTATCTATCTATCTATCTATCTATCTAGTTCTACTACTTTCTGCAATGAAGGAAACATTCTATATATTCCTGGTTCAGTATAAAACCACTACACCCATATGGTTATTGAACATTTGACATGTGGCTAGTGTCACTAAAGACTGAATCCTATATTGTATTTAATCTAGTTAATTAAAATTTAAGTATAAATAGCCACATTGGGCAAGTGTCTACCATATTGATTAGCACAGCTCTAAAGATTATCATAGGGTTCATGGTAATCAAGGGAAAGAATATGATAGTTGAATTTATCCACAGCAGCATCACGGAAGGTATGACTGGGAAATCAGAAATCTGTAGACCTTTCTTACACTCCTTTTGTAGTGTTCTTAGTTGTGAATTATGTGTTTGTGGCAGGTACCATGCTAATTTCAGTGCTCTAACTATCTAATGGTCCTAATTCAGTTCTGATCAAAGAGATTAAATCTTGGCCATACTGAGTTTCTTCCAGGAGAAAATTAAAAGTTGGGTTATGATTCAGAGTGGGACCATTCTCTAAGGAAGGTGACATTCAGGCCATGATTGAATAAGCATTGCTAATTCCATTCACTGGATTCTCTTAGTCTATATATCATGCTGGCCAATGTCCTTGTTTCTCTCGCTGTTTTGATGTGGTTGATTAGACTAGCATTAGATACCACTCGTCTAGCTTTTTGTCTGTGTTGTAGTTTCTGTACATATCTGAGATCATCTATTGGAAGAGTTGTGCCCCAGGTCTTCTATTAGCTGAAACTTCTCAAAGGTATAATCCATGCTTCTCAAACTAGATTGTGCACACAAATCACCACATCTCATGAAGCTCAGATTTTGATTCGATAGTTCTAGGGTGAAGTTTCAGATTCAGCATTTTTAACAAGCTCCAAGACGCTGCAGATGCTGCTGGTCCATGAACCACACATTGAGTACCAAGAGTTTATCTGTAGCCCAACATTATATTCTTCTTTCCTGCAAGTATGTTTAGATGAAAGATCGTTTAATTTTCCTGACAGTTAAGCCTTTGCATTGCAAACTCTCTAAAAAAATTTAAGCTGTATTTCAGCTGAAAGAATTTAAATTTTCCTGGGGCAGAATGCCATCCCATGTTACTAAGGGCTGGCATACTTCTAGGATTCTCCAACTGACAGACTGATAAGACAGTGTATGTTAGACAGAAATGCCATTTCCTGAAATTACCCACCAGTGGTGGTGGGGAGGGTGGCATAACCAGAAACAGATGGCTAAGAATAGAATAGACCTTGCGAATAACCAGATCAAGACATTGTTTGCTTCTTTCTTGCTCTGGAAGATTGAAATCAGAGTGAAACCACTCCGAGTTTGATTCTGAATTGCTTGTATATTTTACCCCTGTGGCATTTAGGAGTTTCAATTAGATTTCTCATTATCTATGATAATGATAAACTGTGATGTTTTACATTCACCTGCTTTAGCTAAAATGTCTCTCTTCTCCTTTTAGCTCTGTCTGATCTGGAGCTTGTGGCCCAATCTGTTATCTTTATTTTTGCTGGCTATGAGCCCACCAGCACTTCTCTTTCCTTCCTTGTGTATGAATTGGCCACTCACCCTGATGTCCAGCAGAAACTGCAGGAGGAGATTGATGCGACTTTCCCCAATAAGGTGAGCCAAGGAGGTCAGGATAGGCTCGCTTATGCCTAAGTAACAGATTAGCTCTCAAATCTAGTGGGTTTTCATAACAAAGGCTACTTGTAACTCAAATTTTCATGTCTAGCATGGGTGTTAGTGGAGGATGAGAGTGAGTCTCTGCTCCATATAGTTACTTGGGGGATACAGGGTAAAGACGCTCCACTTGTACCTGCATTATCTGGACCTTGGGGACTTCATGTTGGCTGGGGAACAAGGAGTGTTGCTCACTTGCTTTTCAAATGTTTGGCCCCTAAGTCACACACATATACTTAGTTTACAGCCCATTTGCAAAGTGGTTTCCCCTAAATTCACATAGGCTGGGAAGTATGGAAGTCTACATGGATTTTGGATAAGTGGTGAGTGTCTCTACCACCCATCCTCTGAAGGGTCAACCCTAAGCATCTCTATGTAACAAGGCAGGAAGCTGAGCTACAGAGAGACAACATAACTTTCTTGCACTGTCACATAGCTAGTGTGAAGAAGCCAGGCTAGGAGCCAGGGCACCTGGATCCTGATTGAACTCTTAACCTGTTCATTGTTGGCTCTTAAATATAACACCAAGCGATAGGCACATATTGCCCACACTATTTCAGATCTCTTCCCAAACTGGAATTCCCGCTTATGAAGAGACCTGGCCTCTGGGGCTGGAGCAGCTTTCTTGACAAACAATGAAACCCTGAAGGTACAACTAGGAGATCCTTTCCGCAGCTGGAGGTGGGGCTGAGAGTAGGGTTATGATCCCCTTTACAACTTTCCCTAGAACTGAAATTATGTGCCACAGTTGGAGGGATTGTAGGCTCTACTTAGGGGATTGTCCCATCAGTCAGCCTAGTCATTACTATTGCACACATGTCAGGGGGCAATGGAGCAGGTCACAGGACATGGTAGACATTAAGATGCTCATAAATGCCATTTACCAAAATACATGCTTCTCAGGGGTTCCTAACAATTCAGTATTAGGGCATAGACTGAGTTGAACATTGATTCCAAATCTCAATTCATCAAAATCTGTTTCTTTCCTCCAGAAACCTCCCACTTATGATGCCCTGGTACAGATGGAGTATCTTGACATGGTGTTGAGTGAAACTCTCAGATTATACCCAATTGCTGGTAGACTTGAGAGGGCCTGTAAGAGAGATGTGGAAGTCAATGGTGTGTTCATTCCCAAAGGGACAGTGGTGATGGTGCCAACCTATACTCTTCACCGGGACCTGGATCTCTGGCCAGAGCCTGAGGAGTTCCGTCCTGAAAGGTAAAGGGAGCCCTGGAAAAGGGAACCCACCCTTATATGGGAAGATATTCTGATATTTATTTGTATAGATAACAAATACATGGTTGTACAGTTATTTATTTGCACATCTTTTTATTTGTAGAAGTATTTTTCTAATTACAAAATAATCGTTGTCAAAATCTTACAAACTGCATTAAATGTGTAGTTTGTTTTGGGTAGTATACACATTTTAACAATGTTTGTTCTTCCAATCCATGAGCATGGAATGCTTTTCCATTTCTTTGTGTCCTCTTCCCTATCTTTCATAAGTCTTTTGTGGTTTTTGGAGTACAGAGATTTTAGCTCTTAGTTAGGTTTATTCCTAGGTATTTTATTGTTTTTGGTGCAATTGTAAATAGGATTGATTCCTTGATTTCTTTTTCTGCTGCCTCGTTATTGGTGCATAGAAATGCAGCAGATTTCTGCACTTTGATTTTATATCCTGGAACTTTGGTGAATTCGTGTATTAGTTCTAGCAATATTTTGGTGGAGTCTTTTGTGTTTTTTACATAGAGTATTATGTTATCTGTGGTAGTGAAAGTTTGACTTCTTCCTTGCTGGTTTGGATGGTATTTCTTTCTTTTCTTTCTTCCTTCCTTCCTTCCTTCCTTCCTTCCTTCCTTTCTTTCTTTTTCTTTCTTTCTTTCTTTCTTTCTTTCTTTCTTTCTTTCTTTCTTTCTTTCTTTCTTTGTTTCTATCTTTCTTTGTTTCTATCTTTCCTTCTTTCTTTCTTTCTTTCTCTTTCTTTCTTTCTTTCTTTGTTTCTATCTTTCTTTGTTTCTATCTTTCTTTCTTTCTTTCTTTCTCTTTCTTTCTTTCTTTCTTTCTTTCTTTCTTTCTTTCTTTCTTTCTTTTCTTTCTTTCTTTCTTTCTTTTTTGTCTGATTTGCTGTGGCTAAGACTTCCATGAATAGTAATGGTGAGAGTGGGCATCCCTGTCTTGTTCCTGACCATAGGGGAAAGGCTCTCAGGTTTTCCCCATTGAGGATGATATTAGCTGTAGGTCTTTTGTATATGGCCTTTTTGATGTTGAAGTATGTTCCATCTATCCCTACTCTGTTGAGGTTTTTTTTTTTTTTATCAAGAATGGATGCTGTATTTTGTCAAATGCTTTCTTTTCATCCATTGACAGGCTCATATGGTTCTTTTTCTTTTTTTTATTGATGTGGTGTATCATGTTAATTGATTTCCAAATATTGAACCACCCCTGCTGCCCAGGAATAAATCCCACTTGATCATGGTGAATAATTCTCTTAATGTACTGTTGAATTCTATTTGCTAGTATCTTGTTGAGAATTTTTGCATTCAGATTCATCAGGAATATTGGCCTCTAATTCCCCTTTTTAGTGGGGACTTTGTCTGTCTTTGGAATCAAGGAAATGCTGGCTTCAGAGAGTGAGTTTGGAAATTTTCCTTTCATTTCTTTCTCTATTTTTTTTGGAACAGTTTGAGAATAGGCATTAACTCTTCTTTCAATGTCAGGTAGAATTCTCCTGGGAAGCCATTTGTCCTAGGACTTTTGTTTATTGGGAGATTTTTGATTACTGATTCAATTTCTTTGCTGGTTATAGGTCTGTTCAAGTTTTCTATCTCTTCCTGTTTGAGGTTTGGTAGTGTGTGAGTTTCTAGGAATTCATCCATTTCTTCCAAATTGCCCAGTTTGTTGGCATATAATTTTTCATAGTATTCTCTTATAAGTGTTTGTATTTCTGTGGTGTTAGTTGTGATATCTCCTCTTCCATTCATGATTTTATTTATTTGAGTCCTTTCTCTTTTATTTTTGATAAGTCTGGCTAGGGGGTTATCAATTTTTAATGCAATCCCTATCAAAATAACACTAGCATTCTTCACAGAGCTAGAATAAACAATCCTAAAATTTGTATGGAATGAGAAAAGACCCCAAATAGCCAAAGCAATCCTGAAAAAAGAAAAACAAAACTGGAGGCATCGTGATTCCAGATTTCAGACTATATTACAAAGCTGTAGTCATCAGGACAGTATGGTACTGCCACAAAAACAGACACATAGATCAATGGAATACAATAGAAAACCCAGAAATGGGCATACAATTATATGGTTAACTGATCTTTGACAAAGCAGTAAAGAATATCCAATGGAAAAAATACAGTCTCTTAAACAAAAGGTGTTGGGAAAAGTGGATGACAACATGTAGAAGAATAAATCTGGACCACTTTCTGTTTTTAAATGTTTGTTTCTTTGTTTGTTTGTTTGTTTATGAGAGAGAGAGAGAGAGAGAGAGAGAGAGAATGAGCAGGGGAGAGACAAAGAGACAGAAGGAGACAGAGAATCTGAAGCAAGCTCTGTGCTGACAGCCCCTGCCTGGGGCTTGAACCCACACACCGTGAGATCATGACCTGAGCCAAAGTTGGACATTTAACTGAGTCACGCAGTTCCCCCTGAACTACTTTCTTACACTGTATTCAAAAATAAATTCAAAATGCATGAAAGACCCAAATGTGAAGCAGGAAACCATCAAAATCCTAGAGGAGAACACAGGCAGCAACCTCTTTGACCTTGGCTGGAGCAACTTCTTAATGGACACATCGCCAAGGCAAGGGAAACAAAAGCAAAAATGAACTATTGGGACCTCACTAAGATAAAAACTTCTGCACAGCGAAGGAAACAATCAATAAAACTAAAAGGCAACCGATGGGATGGGAGAAGATATTGCAAATGACATATCTGATAAAGGGTTAGTATCCAAAATCTATAAGAAACTTATCAAACCAACACCCCAAAAAGCCAAACAACCCAGGTAAGAACTGGGCAGAAGACATGAATAGACTTTTTTCCAAAGAAGACGTCCAGATGGCTAACAGACACATACAAAGATGCTCGATATCACTTGTCATCAGGGAAATACAAATCGAAACCACGATGAGATATCTCCTCACAACATTTCAGAACGGCTAAAATTAACAACACAAGAAACAACAGGTGTTGACAAGGAGGCAGAGAAGGGGAATCTTCTTGCACTGCTGGTAGGAATGAAAACTGGTGCAGCCACTCTGGGAAACAGTATGGAGGTTCCTCAAAAAACTAAAAATAGAGCTACCCTATGACCCGGCAATTGCACCATAGTATTTGCCCAAAGGATACTAAAATACAGATTCAAAGGGGTGCATCCACCTCAATGTTTATACGAGCATTATCAACAATATTCAAACTATGGAGAAAGTACACATGTCCATCGACTGAGGAATGGATAAAGAAGATGTGGTGTATAAATATACAGTGGAAAATAACTCAGTCATCAAAAAGAATGAAATTTCTCCATTTGCAATGATGTGGATGGAGCTAGAATGTATTATGCTAATCGAAATAAGTCAGAGAAAGACAAATAACATATGATTTCAGTCATATGTAGAATTTAAGAAACAGAAATGATGAACATAGGGGAAGGGTGAGGGATAAAAGAAGAGAGGGGAAAAGAAACCACAAGAGACTTGAAATTTTCTAAAAGTATTTATTTGTTTTTGAAAGAGGGAGGGAGGGAGGGAGGGACGGAGAGAGAGAGAGAGAGAGAGAACGAACAAGTGGGGGAGGGGCAGAGAGAGGGAGGGAGATACAGAATCCAAAGTAAGCTCCAGGTTCTGAGCTGTCAGCACAGAGACTGACTCGGAGCTTGTACCCATGAACCATGAGATCATGGCCTGAGCCAAAGTTGGGCGCTCAACTGACTGAGCCACCCAGGTACCCCAGCACAAGAGACTCTTAAAGATAGAGAATAAACTGAGGGTTGATGGAGAGAGGTGGGTGGGAGGTGGGAGATGGGAGGTGGGTAATAAGAGAGCACTTGTGATGAGCCCTGGGTTTTGTAAGTTACAAATCACTGAATTCTACTTTTGAAACTAATATTCACTGCATTTTAACTAAAATTTAAATTTAAAAAGTTCATCAAAAATTTTACAAACTGCTGATGAGAAGAAAGAATATTAACATCATTGTCAGTCCCAATATGTCAAGATTATTAAAAATGTATGTCCTTGTGGACATTTTTCTATGTACATATAGATTACTAAAAGTTAGGGTGGCATTATATGTTTTTGAGCTACTTAATGTAACAGTAAACTGTAAGCAACATATTGTATTTGTGTTTGTGAATATATGCATATATCATGATTAACTTAACCATTATCTTATTTAAAGAAATGGGACTTTTTTCCTTTACATTTTCCCGTCCATTCTAGCTCTCTGTATTTACTCACCACATCCTTAGGTTCCATTTTCGTAAACCTTGGCCACAGTTTCCACTAGCTATAGAGTTGAGAGGCTGTGGAACTGAGAGTCCTCATCCCTAGCAGGAGCAGCCTCGTGAGGACGGGGGGCACACACAGGTCCTGTGCTTCTGTGGCTGCAGTCCTGTGCCTGCTCCCACCTCTCTTGATATCTGGGGTTTGTCAAGGCAAAGTCATCTGCTCTCTAGCCATCTTAGACATCCTCCTTGGAGGGGTCTTGAACTTTGTCTCCGGGAATCCAGAGGAGAGTATGGCTTTGGGAACAGCTTGAATTCTTCAAAGAGTTGGTGCTTTCCTGTTTGTTGTGGTGAGAAAAATTTGGAGTGAACTTTGTAGGGATCCAGACTTTTAGCCCTGATTCTAAGCTCCCTGATGGCTGAGCCCATGTCTTGTTGCACAGTGTCCCTAGTGCTAGCACTGTGTCTACAGTTAGTACGTGCTGAAAGAAATCAGAATTGACCAAGTCATTTCTGGACCAGAAGACCTGGTGGTTCCCACCAGCTCAGCAGTCCCTGCTCCTGTAGTTTCTTGAACGGAAACCGGAGACTCCCAGTATTCTCTGTGATTCATTCAGTAATGGGAGGAAGTCCTTACCAATGTATGTCAGCAACTGACCAGGGAGTGAGAAATCCACATGTTGAAAGTACTTATTATGGAGAATTTTTGACACATGCACAAGCGTATTCTATAGACACAGGTCTATGAAATACTTTTAATCCATCTATATGTGCCCATCATCTGCCCAACAACCACTAACTCATATCAGCTGCCCCAACCACACGCCATAGCAATTCCTAATGTTATTGCCATATTACTTTAAGGCACATCATCTGTAAATATTCCAGAATGTTCTCCATAATATAAGGGCTTTTATTCATTCATTTAAAAAGATATTAGAGAGAGAGAGAGAGAGAGAGAGCGTGTGCGCGAAAGCAAGCACAAGCGGGGGAGTGGCAGAGAGAGACAGAATCCCAAGTAGGCTCTACAGTGTCAGTGCAGAGCTCAAGGTGGGGCTGGAATTCACAAACCGTGAGACCATGACCTGAGCCAGAATCAAGAGTTGTATGTTTAACCAACTGAGTCACCCAGGTGCCCCAATAATATAAGGACTTAAAAAAATACTACTGACAATGTCATTATCACTTTCCCCAAATCCACATTTTCCTTTAATATAATCAAATATTGAGGAATCAGTTTTGATCAAAACATAGGACTAAACTTCAGGAACTTTTAATCTCATGAAACAGATGGCCAAGAATTCAGTGAGTATACTGATTATATACATCAGTGAGTATAATTACAGTGGAGCACCATCGTGTGCTCATGTAAATCTTCTGGAAGCCTGTTCCGTCAAAGTGGTTGGGGGGATGCAAGGTGAGAGGAGAAGGGAAAAATAACAATCTAAATCATGGGAGGCATTTCTCCTGCTCCCTTCCATGAGCACGTGACCAATGTAAGTCAGTGGAGGCAGGAACCTACCTTTCCTTCATCAGGCTCATTTCCTGTTCACCCTTCATACTGTGAACATCTCCCCACCCTGACTGTAATTCTAGTGTTTAAGATAACTCTTCTTTTTAACAACATTCATCTCATCACCTCAAGATGCTCCCACAAGACTGGATGCTCCCACAGGGTAAAGAGAATGCAGAGGATCCATAGCTTACAGTTGTCACCGCAGAATAAGTATGGCAGGATTTCAGTGACCAGTCCCCAACAGTGTCCTGTGTGGTCCTTGTTGGGAACCCCACACATGTGGGTCTTGTGGCTTTTATGTTTCACTAACTTGTTTCCAACTTGATTTGTGGAACCAGGTTCAGCAAGAAGAACAAGGACAACATAAATCCTTATATATACCTGCCTTTTGGAACTGGACCCCGAAACTGCATTGGCATGAGGTTTGCGATCATGAACATGAAACTTGCTGTTGTCAGGCTCCTGCAGAACTTCTCCTTCAAACCTTGTGAAGAAACACAGGTCAGAGAACTTTCCACATAAAGAATATTTTACTTCTTTTTTTAAACTAAGAGATATGGTGTGTGTGTGTGGGGGTCATTTACCCTTATAATTTGTTCCATTGGCCAGAGAATCTATTTGGAGCCATCTGTGACCTTTAAGTGTCCTTCAGGTCTGAGTGCCATGTGTCTGGTTTATGAACACCGAATCATAAGGGACGTCTAGTCAGGGCAATTAGCATGACTGATTATGCACAGACCTCTGAACCTGACAGTGTTTTAAAGTATTTCAATTCCACTGAATGGAAGGGAACATATTATGCATAGTGATGATGTGCAGTTATTAAAGCAACATGACTTTTGTTTTTTTTTTAATTTATAGTTTATTGTCAAGTTGGTTTCCATATCAACATATCATATCGTCAAGTCAGTTTTTTAATTTCTTGTCTAATTGCCTGATTGGCCCAACCATTCTTTAGTAGGGTGGTTTTTAACCTGCACATTTTTGGAGGTTTTCCAGACTTTTTCCTGGGATTGATTACAAGTTTTATAGCATCGTGATCCAAAAGTGTGCATGGTATGATCTCAGTTCGTTAATATTTATGAAGGGCTGCTTTATGCCCCAGTATGGGATCTATCCTGGAGAATGTGCCATGCACACTCGAGAAGAAGGTGAATTTCCTAGTTTCAGGACGCAGAGTTCTAAATATATCAATCAATTCCATCTATTCCGATGTGTTGTTCAGGCCCATTGTTTCTTTAGTGATTTTCTGTCTGGTTGATCTATCCATTGCTGTGAGTGGAGTGTTAAAGTCCCCTGCAATTAACACATTCTTATCAATAATATTGTTTCTGTTTGTGATTGTTTCATGTATTTGGGTGCTCCCAAATTCGGCGCATAGATGTTTATAATTGTTAGCTCTTCCTGATGGAGAGACCCTGTAATTATTATATAATATCCTTCTTCATCTTTTGTTACTGACTTTACTTTAAAGTCCAGTTTGTCTGATATAAGTATGGCTTACTCCGGCTTTCTTTTGACTACCGGTCGCATGATAGGTATTTCTCCATCCTCTTACTTTCAATCTGAAGGTGTTTTCAGGTCTCAAATGAGTCTCTTGTAGATAACAAATAGATGGATTTTGATCTTTTATCCATTCTGCTACCCTGTGTCGTTTGATTGGAGCATTCAGTTCATTTACGTTCAGTGTTATTATTGAAAAATGTGGGTTTGGGTTCATTGTGTTCTCTGTAGAGTTCATGTTTGTAGTGGTGTCTCTGGTACTTTGTATTCCTTGCAACATTTCCCTCATAGAGTCCCTCTTAGGATTTCTTGTAGGGCTGGTTTGGTGGTGATGAATTCTCTCAATTTTTGTTTATTTGGAAACACCTTTATCTCTCCTTCTATTTTGAATGACAGACTCGCTGGATAACGGATTCTTGGCTGCATATTTTTCCTGTTCATCACATTGAAGATTTCCTGCCATTCCTTTCTGGCCTGCCAAGTTTCGTTAGATAGGTCTGTAACCACTCTGATAGGTTTCCCTTTGTGTGTTAGGGCCCTTTTATCCCCTAGCTGCTTTCAGAATTCTCTCTTTATCTTTATATTTTGCCAGTTTCACTATGATATGTCGTGCCGAAGGTCGATTCAAGTTACGTCTTAAGGGGGTTCTTTGCGCCTCTTGGATTTCAATGTCTGTTTCTTTCCCCATATTCGGGAAGTTCTCAGCTACAATTTGATCAAGCACCCCTTCAGGACCTTTTCCTCTTTCTTCATCTTCAGGAATTCCTATGTTACGGTATTGTTCAGTTTGATTGTATCACTCAGGTCTCAAATTCTCTTTTCGTGCTCCTGTAATTCTCTTTTCGTGCACCAGTATCAATTTCTGTCTCTTTTTCTCGGCTTCCTCTTTAGCTATTACTGTGTCTTCTAATTCACCTATTCTCCTCTCTGCCTCTTCAATCTGTGCAGTGGCCGCCTCCATTTTATTATGAACCTCATTTATAGCCTTTTTTAACTCGTCACAGCTATTTTGAAAGTCCCTGGTCTTTGTATCAATAGCTTCTTTGATGCTTTTTTCAAGTCCAGCGATTAATTTTATGACAATTGTTCTAAATTCTTGTTCAGTTAAGTTCCTTAAATCTGTTTTGAGCAGTTCTGTGGCTGTGACTTCTTCCTGGAGTTTCTTTAGAGGAGAGTTCTTTCGTTTTGTCATTTCGGCTAGCTTTCTGTCTCTTATCAGTTTTAAAAGCTCATTATGCATTGTGCACCTGTTAGTATTGCTCTATTAAAGGAGGCTCATTGACTGCCCAGGGCCTGTCATTTCAGGAAGTGTTCTTTTAATGGTGTCTCTTGGTTTCTCTTGTTGTGCCTTTGATTATTTTACTTCCCTAGTCAGCGATATTTTGGACTCTCCACCATGTGTACTTTGGCTTGTTTCTTGTGGTAGCCCTGAAAAGGAAAACAGACAAACACACAGGGAACAAAAGCATGCAAACTCACAGACAAATCAAACAAACAAGCAAACCAAAAAGGGAAAGGAAGTAAAGAAAAGGAAAGGAAAGGAAAGGAAAGGACAGAAAGGAAAGGAAAAGAAAAGAAAAGAAAAGAAAAGAAAAGAAAAGAAAAGAAAGATTAAAAAAACAAGGGGGGGCATAGAGACAGCAAAAGACTATGGACAGTCTAAAAGTTTATAACCAGCCGAGAGTAGAGATAAGAGTGAGATAAGTGAAAATATATCTGGATGCCAAGAGAAAAAAAGGAGAAGAAAATAGAAAAGGGGGAAAAAAAAGGGCCGCTCTCCCGTGCAGATGGGCGTGGCTTGGTGTAGGTAGGTCAGATCTCGGGGGCTGCTCTCCGAGGCCCTGCCTTGGTGGCTGTGGGGAGAAGAATGGTGGCACCCCAAGCTCTGCTTGAACCAAGCGTTGCAAGCCACTCTTTCGAGTCTGATCCCCCTGTGCCTCCGGCGAGCCAAATTGTATTTTCCAAGCTCCGCCTTGCTTCCAAATCCTAGTCCATGCACTTTAATACTACCACCGGAGATAAGACGCGCTCCCGCTGGCGGCCAGCCTCCCAGCCGGGATCGCACAGGGGGCAGAGGCTGTTTCTCCTGGCACCGCTGCCTCCCGAGGTGAGACGGACTCACGCTGGTGGCCGGCTTCCTAGCCAGAATGGCATAGGGGGAGGGGGCTGTTTTTCCTGGTGCCGCGGCCTGGAATGGGTGCCACTGCCACGAGCCCAAGGAAGAATTCGCCAGCTAGATGGGACGGATTTCTCTCCCCGCACCCAGCGGTTATATATAGGGTGACAATATCTCTCTCCCTCCCGGGGCAAATTTTTTTTATCTCATCTTTAGAGACAGTTCTATGAGCATTTTCAGTCTCTCTTTCTCTTCCCCTTGACTCTCCGGGGCACCGTGCGCTCTCCCTGTGTTGGGCTGGGGCTCCCACCCCTCTGCAGCTCGGGGGCCCAACCCGTCCTCCAATTTCCCCAGTTCGGACTCACTCACTCAGGCATCTTTGAGGTTGTCTTCTTTCTGGAGTCTGTATGTTCTCTTTCCCCTCTTGCAGATCAGAGTATTATGTCTTCAGTCCTTCTCAGTTTAATAGATGCGGCCGGGTGAAGATTACAGAGCTCCTTACTTCTCCGCCATCTTGCCCTCTCGCAACATGACTTTTGAACGATGGTATTCTCTACCACAACTTATAGATGCTCTCATGACCATGGTTTTTAACCCCTGCTTGTACATTGGCATCAGTGGGTTCTTTAAAAATTCTGCTACCCAGGCCATCTCAGAAACATACTTCATTCAGAGTGTGGCTTTAAAAGTGCCCCCAATGATTCTCATGTGCAAGCGAGGTTGAGAATCACAGGTGTGAAGCATGTCTGCCAGATGTGAAGGACTCCCACAGTCCAGACCACTGTGGTTATTTGGCCCCACCTTCCACGAGCTCCTGTCAAGCTGTCTTCCCTTTCTATTTCAGTCTGCTATCATGAATGGATATTTCCACGGGGACAGATGAGAGGATGTTCAACATTGAGGATGGCCATACAATAAAATGTGTAATGCCCACTCAGAATGACCTTGCAAGCTTCAACATATACAAAATTAACTGTATCACTTTTCAAGTGGCATGCCATAATGGCTAAGAACCTGTTTTAAATTTTAAACACTCATCCTTCTTACTGAAAATTTAAATCAAAAAAAGAACACAAACCAACATGAGATTATGTCCAGCCTGGTACAGAGTAGACACTCAATAGATATTATTTTGAATAAATTATGGATGAATGTTTCCACACTCTCGTCTTGACGGTTTACAGAGTACATATAAAGAATATGAGATATGTGAATTTAAAAGTAGTATTTATATGTTTGTAAACCCATATTCTCCTTCATGTATCTTGCCTGCTTTGCTTCTCTTGTCAGTAGAACTTCATTTATTGGTTTTCATATGCTTTATTGACTTTTGCAGATCCCCCTGAAATTAAACGCTCTAGCTATTATTCAACCAGAAAAACCCATTGTTCTCAAGGTTGAGCTGAGAGATGGGAGTGTGAATAGAGCCTGATTTCCCTAAGGACTTCTCCTTTGTTCTTCAAGAAGCTGTGTCCCAGAATACCAGAGACCTCAATTTACTTTGTGAGTAAAACCCAGAAATGAAGATGGGCTTCATGTACTACTCGTGATGGATGACTAGGGATTCCAAGCTCCTGGTATATACATGGATCATTATATATTGTGGAATGTGAAGAAGGTGACTAATAAGTGTCAGACATGTAAACTCAGCCTCTCTAGTCCCAGTTAGTACTATCTATTCCCCTGAGCACTGATGGATAATAAAAATTTCTCCACAACTGTATCAACAAACTTTAATGAAACAAGAATTTTTGTGGTGACCTTAGTAGTGACATTTATATCACACATCTTCTTTTGAATATTATACATTAACTGTTACATTGAGTGTGTCAATCACCATCTCTTTACAAAAGTATTAACTGATAGCTTCCTGCACATTAAGGAACTGATTATCATAGAACTGATAAGTGATGGCCAGTGATGGTGTTTTTGACCATCACAGTCATTGGGTAGTTGGGGCTTGTTCAGGATTCCAACATGATATGTTAAGATAGATGAGAGTCAGTCCACAGTGACTTTGCCCACTGCTCAGAAAGTTTAATTCTTCCAGTTTTGGAGCACATATTTTTATAACACTTGATTGAGGCAGTTTTTATTACTAGTTTTGATATAATATTTTCATCTTCTCTGCCCCGTTGTTCTGTTAAGGAACAAGCTTTGTCTTTGTGGCCTAACCTCAGCTCCCCACTGTCCTGATGCAATGAACATCAAATAAGAGGTGGTTGATTGGTCAGTGGATTGGCCAGAAAAGCTAAAGGCATTTGTCCATTTCAGTTGGTATCAGAAGCTGCACAGGATTCTTCCTTTTTTCTTCCTTCTCTCCTCCCCTTCTTTCCTTTCTCCTCTCTTCTCTTCCATTGCCTTTCTTTCCTGGATAACTCAGTTTTTCTGTTATTTTTTTAATGTTTATTTATTTTTGAGAGGGAGAGAGAGACAGAGCACGAACAAGGGAGGGGCAGAGAGAAAGGGAGACACAGAATCTGAAGTAGGCTCCAGGCTCTGAACTGTTAGCACAGAGCCTGACGCAGGGCTTGAACTCACAAACCGTGAGATCATGACCTAAGCCAAAGTCGGAAGCTTAACCGACTGAGCCACCCAGGCGCCCCTGGATAACTCAGTTTTAAACTAATAGGTGGTGTACAGCCAGGTGGGCAGCTCTACCTTGGGGTTCAGGGGCAGAGAAGGGAGTCACAGTGACTCAAAGACAGAGACAGAGTAGGGCAGGGAGTATGGCCACATGGAAGAGCAGCCTGGTATGGGTGTGGGAGCCCAAACCTAGTGAGAAGGGTGTCCACACAGAGGGGTGGTCTTGTGAGAGCCACCACATCCTAAATATGGGTAGACAACACGAGTAGTATGAGGAGGACATCCATGAATGTTAAGTGATGGAGTGGGGATTAGTTACATAAAGGGGAACTGATCAAAGGAAATATATTAAGGATGAATGGAAGCCAGGTTTCTCACTGTTGGAGAAGGGAGTCGCAGATGGAAAGGGAGAAAACCGGAATGAGATTATGTATTCAGAGATTGGAACTGAGTGTATCGGTGAAAAAATCCTGCTTTTCTAGAGAGATAGATGATAGGTAGATTGACTTAAGATAAATAGATTTGTGTGCCTAAGTGAAAACACATATCCCCTACCTCTCTCCACAGATAGTTCTTAGAAACAGTGATACTGTAAGGGCAATGAGCACACTTTTAGCTCAAATCTTGGGTTATTAACATCATTTTACACTGAAAAGACATGGGCTTTTCAGAGAAATGGCCGGCCCAGGCCGATGGAACACATGATGAGCCTGGAGCATCTTGTGCTGAACAGTGATGGGGACACAATCAAAGGACACAGCCCAAGAGATTTCATGGGCCCACCAGGCATGATTTGGGCATCGTGATAACTAAGGAAGGGAAGTGATTATGACTCATTGAATAAAACAGGAAAACACAATTGTCCATAGGTGTAATAAATACAGGATTGATTACAGTTGATGAGGACACTGACACAGTTTCAAAATATTACCACTCAAAAAACACCCATGAGCTGCCAGAGGACGGAGAAGCTCACAGAACAGAGACCTGGCAAATGAATGAGTGTCATCAGGAACAGGAGGAAGTGATGGTATGTTGCCCAATATGTCTTGGTGAAAAAAATGAGCATCACCTCTGGGATATTCTTGCTGAGGAGGAAAACCTGAAAGAAATCCTGAAAACAAGTCAGACATACCTGACCAGAGGAATACCTACTCCTAATCTGTACCTTCTCCTTCAACAAAGGAGTGTAATCTTCAACAAAGTCAAAGTCATGAAAGTGATTAAAAAAGAAGAAACAAGCCCATATTGGAGTCACCTGCCTGCCAACTCCACCTCAGAGCAAACCAAGACTAATGATGCTTTCAACCTGTCCCAGGAAGGTGACCTTTTAATAGTCCAGCTGAAATTTCCTGATGGGCACTAGTGAGTCATCTGCAAGATAGAAACCCTGCGGGTCCTTCCCCAAGAGAAGGGGTCCTGGCCTGAAACAATCATTGCTTTTCCTTCTAAGCACTTCCTGCCCCACCCTCCTTCCTGTAAAACCCTGCATCTTGTACACCTCCTGGGAGCATCTGTCTGCCTGTCAGGTGGGATGCTGCCGATTCATGAATCACGTAATAAAGCCAATGATATCTTCACCTTTACTTGCTGAAATTTTGTTTTTCAATAAAAGAGACAGACTAAGGCAGTGTTCCAGACTGAACTACAGAGACTAAAGCGGGGACACATGGAAACTCAGTGAGTGGGTTGGGTCCTTCAGCTATAAAGGACATTGTGGGGACAGAATTGAGGGCTCTGATGAATACATGGCAGTAATGTGTCAGCATCCAAGCCCTGACTTTGATGGAGAATGTATTGTAGGAATTACAGTAGATTATGAAATATCAGGTCAGCATTTACTCTGAGATTGGTCAGGAACATAGTTCTTGGAACAGACTCTTCTGGAAGCTTGTGATTGTTTTCAGGAGAAGTGGTTCAGGACAGCCCCTTGGATTTGCACAGCTCTCCCCCTCCCTTGCCTTAGTCTGACTTGTATCATTTAATACAAGGAGGCAGCACCACACAGTGATTGAGAGATGGAGAGCTCTGAAACTGGAGCTCTTGGGTTTTGAATCCTAGCTTAGTCAGGACTGAGTCTTGACCAGTCAATGGCTTTGGATAAATGAGGAAAAGGTACCCCCTTTGCATAGCTGGTCCCACAGGGCTTGGGCTGCATTTCAGCACCTGTATGCCCCTCAGCTGAATGCTACTGTGCACAAATTAGTTCAGGTTTAGTCATTGTCTCAGCCTGGGTTCCCTAAAAGCAGAGCCTGAGATGGGGATTCTGGAGCAAATGTTTTACTCAGGGAGTGCTCTTGGGGGAAAGGATTGAGGGGGGATGGATAGAGCAGGAGGAAAAGCTGAGTGAGTGTAGTCTTGGGGGAGCCTGACCTCATGATGAGCCCTGGGGCAGGAATTGTATTACAGAGTGGATGTCACTTTGAGACAGGAGATGGCATCTTGTACCCCATCAGTCAGTAATGGACTGGAGCACTAATTCCGAGGTGAAATGGCTTCAGTTTGGCCAAGAGTGATTCTCCTGAGAATGGGACAACTGTGAGCTAATAAGAGCTAGTACTCTCAGCCTTTGGGGAATGAGTATGCTCCCCAGTGACAGAACTTGGCACCTTCCTCCTCTACAGACACTTATACGAGGTGTCTTGAACTAGTTACTTAATATCTTACTGCCTTGGAACTTAGTGCCTCAGATTCTGTAAAATAGGAGGATAATGTCAGTGCCTATCTGAAGTGATGATGAAATCAGATGATGTGTGTGTGAAGTATTTAGCACACAGACCATGGACTATGGAGCGAGCATGTAATCAATGTCAGCAATTCCCTTCATAGCTGTATTATCATCAGTCTTCAGGAGGCCATGTTGGGTTTGACATTGGGCTCCAGCTTTGTTAACTCCAGCTTCAATCTGCCGTTTTAGAAAGTAATCACATACATAGAGCTTTAACTATGAAGTTAGTGGTGTCACCTGATGCTCTTCAGGAATTTTCCAAAGAGCAATA